>AYEL01077967.1:0-12842 GCA_000484575.1 Olivierus martensii
GAGGTTACTAGAGCAATGGCTGCTAATAATATACAGACTGAGCCTCAACGCCACAACCAGCTGTGTCAAGAACAGCGGCCATACCCTATAATATACGACCAGCTAACACAAAGAACAATAAGACGCATAACTAAGGGAGGTCCATACAAACCCATATATAAAAGAAAAAATAGTATATTCTCCACTATAAGGAATGACAAGGACCGGATTAATTACCAGAGAAAAAAGCAGGAATATATGCGATCCCTATGCAGAAGCATGCACTTCAAGTACTTTCTTTCTTTCCGAATGACTTGCTCTGTTTTCATTATTTCTCCCCTTAGCTCGACGAAAATGTGGCCGGTTAAAGCGAAAACGAATAATGGGGAGTCTGCTGTAGTTTCATTTCTACATGAATTGCATACTTAATCATCTTTCTGTATTGATATAGTTGACGAAATACATTAAATATTTATGGAATCAAAGGTCAAATTATACAAAAATATATAGTACTGCAAATTCTCCTAACTTTTAACTTAAAACAGCATGAATTACGATTTACAAAAATGAAATTTGCAAAAAATTTTTGATATTAATTTATCATCTTCCCATGATAAATTCTGAACTTTAAACAATTTTGCGAGGTTAAATAATGTATAATTACAAAGCATATTATAAACTTTCAGAAAAAAAAAATCAATTTGAAATTTTGTAACTATTCGTGTATGTACTAAATTAGCAAATTCAAAATAATCGAATAAATAATAGAATTTTCCCATGATAAATTCTGAACTGTAAACAATTTTGCGAGGTTAAATAATGTATAATTACAAAGCATATAAACTTTCAGAAAAAAAAAATCAATTTGAAATTTCGTAACTATTCGTGTATGTACTAAATTAGCAAATTCAAAATAATCGAATAAATAATAGAATAATCGATAATTTAAATTGAATTGATATTAAAAATTCTTATATACTTACCCCAAAAATGTAATATCAGAATAAGCAACGAATTTAGCAGTTTCATTTTTCAGTTTTTCTATCTAAAGAAAGTTTTCAGTCTGATAAACACCGAACATATAAAGAAGAATGAATAGAAATCAGGTGATTGTCATATGATGATATCATATACAGTGTTTAATCAAAGTCATGTGCAATATCTTTTCTTACTGCCCTCTACCGAAAACATTAATCAATCAAAAAATTAACAAACACTGTTTATGAAACATATAAATGTTCGAATTGTTATTATACATTTAAAATAATATTTTAATTACAACATAAAATGATATTTAATATAAATTAATAAATTTCATTTTGATTATTTAATAGTCTAATTTAGGTAACACGATATTGGTAGCAAGGCTTATGATGAAATTAATATAATCAAAATTATTTTATATTTTAGCGATAGAATTAATAAATTCTATAAGAATTATTTTCTCTAGTAATCATATTTTCTATATTTTTTTGCAAGTGAACTCATGGGTGAAATACAAATAGAATCGATTAATATTTGCGAAGAGGATTAAAATCCAGTTAACCGATTAATATATGGAGTGTTATTTTTAATTAATTAATTAAATTAAAAACTGGAAGTGATCAAATCATATATATAAAATATATATTGTATCCGATTGGACATATGGAGTGTTATTTTTAGTTAATTAATTAAATTAAAAACTGGAAGTGATCAAATCATATATATAAAATATATATTGTATTTTATGATTAAATATTTTTTTACAAGAAAATTATATTCTGGCATTTTAAAATTCAA
Source organism: Olivierus martensii (assembly GCA_000484575.1). Lineage (NCBI taxonomy): Eukaryota > Metazoa > Arthropoda > Arachnida > Scorpiones > Buthidae > Olivierus > Olivierus martensii. The sequence continues at coordinate 1,762 of AYEL01077967.1, forward strand.
AACATCTTTCGTCCCATTCAACTATTATATACAGTATAACTTAAAATTTACCAGTTTTAAATGTTGTTTTGGAATTAAATAAAAAATAATAATCTAATAATCGACATTAATTTAAGTAATGAGAGATTAGTGATTTTTGCGGAAGTAATGGTTCATCTGCCATATTTTAAATTGGTTGTCGACCTTGAACGAGAAATAAGTTGTTATTGTGCATTACTGTATTTAAAATTCTACCCTGTGCAATCGTTTATCATTTAGTAATGAATTAACCTTCATAAAAATTAAATGAAAAATTCTTTCATTTATTTTTTTATATTATCAGAAAAAAATATTTATTTTCTTTGAAATAATTATGCATTTTTCTGGATACTAAAACAAAAATTAAATAAATAGAAATTTTATAAATTATTCAATACCAATATTTTTTGAATAAACAAGATTATTTTTGTTTTTGCAACAGTTACATAATAATATGAATGCAGCAATAATCTTTGCTTGTTTATATTTTAAAACTATTCGCCAAACAATTAGTAACTAATTGTTTAGGAAAAAATTCGTGTTATTTTTATTTTAAAAATCTAATCCATTTATGGATATTTTTTGAATAAACAAGATTATTTTTGTTTTAGTAACAGTTACATTATAATATGAATGCAGCAATAATCTTTGCTTGTTTATATTTTAAAACTATTCGCCTAACTAATTGTTTAGGAAAAAATTCGTGTTATTTTTATTTTAAAAATCTAATCCATTTATCTATCTAAGAGTAACTATTAATTAACAGACATATTTATTCCTTATCATTACGATTTAATTTTTTTATAAAAGTAATGCTCACAATTCAAGTCTCGCGAGATTGCGCAAGATAACCTATTTTCATTTTCAAGTGAGAGTAACTATTAATTAACAGACATATTTATCATTACGATTTAATTTTTTTATAAAAATAATGCTCACAATTCAAGTCTCGCGAGATTGCGCAAGATAACCTATTTTCATTTTCAAGTGAAGAGACTTGAAAAATCTTATAGATCTTTCTTTGTCCGAGCAATTATGACGTTTAATTTATTTTATAACTATGAAGAGGGATACCCAAAATCATAACCGGCACAAGGCACGATTATTAGCACCTTACAATATTACTAAACCACTATTGTCTTTAAAAAAAATATAGGGGACGCTATAAAAGAACTTTACAGCAGGGCGCCGACTACCCTAGGGCCGGCTCTACCCAAAATTTCATTTTCAAGTGAAGAGACTTGAAAAATCTTATAGATCTTTCTTTGTCCGAGCAATTATGACGTTTAATTTATTTTATAACTATGAAGAGGGATACCCAAAATCATAACCGGCACAAGGCACGATTATTAGCACCTTACAATATTACTAAACCACTATTGTCTTTAAAAAAATATAGGGGGCGCTATAAAAGAACTTTACAGCAGGGCGCCGACTACCCTAGGGCCGGCTCTACCCAAAATGGCAATTTTTTATAGAATTATATTAATTGTTGTTTGTAATTTCGTCAGGGAAAATAATAATTCTTCAAAATATTTTTCGAGTAATTGTTTTCTATTAGTATAAAAATATTTATAATTAGTGGCTAGCTCAGCAATTTTTGAAGAATCCACTCGAAGAATATAATAATTGCTACACGCGACTTTCGGAAGATAAAAAAACGAATTAAAAGCGCAAGTAAAATCGGAAAATATATGAATAATTGTAAAAATGATTAACATTTTCTCAATACAACCTTTCGACGTTATGTCGGTAAAAATCCAAAGTTTTCGGTAAAAGTCATTAGAATTTCCGGGGTGATTTTTAAATTTGAATTTTCCAAATTTTTTATATTTTCATTTGTATATTTATATTCTATTTATTACCTATTTATCTTACGGATTGTAAATTATTCATTTCTCTATTGACTAATTTTTTGGAGTTACGAAATTTCTTTTATAAAATCGATTAAGAAAGAAAATTTTTATAAATATTAATATTTTAAAATATTTATTATTCTCTATTAAAATATAGAACAAAACAACAGAGTTAACGATATTTTCACTTATGTTTGTAAAGAATATATGTTTTAATATATGTTTTCTAAAATTATAATTTTTACAAGATTGTTTATCATATTATGCAACACACTGTATAAAAATATTTAGTTTAATAACCGAACTAGAAATTTCGAAAAATCAACAAATGGTAAAACAAATTGTATTAAGAATTGGTCGCTAATATAGTACAGAATTTATGATTGTCTAATTTATAAAATCTTATTATTTCAAAAATTATTATTTTTTTATTAACAGATGACGCTATTCTTCATTCTCTAAGAATACTATGTGAAGGGAAGAAACAAGCCCTTCCATAGGCTGCCTACCCTTTCGGAGGGGTCAGTCGGATTGTGGAGGATGAGGATTGATGGAGCCGGGCCCCGTGATAAATATTTTCAAGGGGTGGGACCCGGGTCCTCCAGAGTGGAAAGCCGAAGCAGATTGTGGAGGATGAGGATTGATGGAGCCGGGCCCCATGATAAATATTTTCAAGGGGTGGGACCCGAGACTCGAACCCTGGGTCCTCCAGAGTGTAAAGCCGAAGTTTCCATGCGGCCAATCCGGCCGATCCCTCTTTTGGGTTAGTAAAAACCCGTTTAACGCGGTTTTTCAAGGGGTGGGACCCGAGACTCGAACCCGGGTCCTCCAGAGTGAACGTTTCCACGCGGCCAATCCGGAGGTCCTCCAGAGTGGAAAGCCGAAGTGTTTCCACACGGCCAATCCGGCCATCCTCCAGAGTGGAAAGCTGAAGCGTTTCCACGTGGTCAATCCGGTAATCCTCCAAAGTGGAAAGCCGAAGCGTTTCCACGCGGAATCCGGCCGACCACTCCAGAGTGGAAAGCCGAAGCGTTTCCACGCGGCCAATCCGGCCGACGACCCACGATAAATATTTTCAAGGGGTGGGACCCGAGACTCGAACCCGGGTCCTCAGAGTGGAAAGCCGAAGCGTTTCCACGCGGCCAATCCGGCCGACTCAACCTTGGGATATGGTTTCCATGCGGCCAATCCGGCCGACGTTCAAAAATTATTTAAAACTGCCATGTTCAAATCTGTTCAGCTTTAATGATTCTAGAGTGGAATACCGAACCACCTGGAAATACTTCGGCTTTCCACTCTAGCGTACCTGGTTTCGATTTTCGAGTCCACCTCTTAGAAAATATATAAAAAGAATTAGAAAATATAGAGGATGAAGATCGCTGGACGCGGTCCATTGATCTTCATCCTCTACATTCAGATTGATCTCTCCACAAGGATGGACAGCCTGTGGTAAGGATTGTTATATCCCCGATACTTAATAATCAACATTGATCGGAAAGTGATGTCATCTATTGACAGAAATCCTCCCTTCACATTCCGGATCCTGATGCACTTAACCACGTGTCCATAGTCGGCCGGATTGGCCGCGTGGAAACGCTTCGCCTTTCCACTCTGGAGGACCCAAATTCGAGTCTCGGGTCCTACCCCTTGAAAATATTTATCATGGAGTCCGGGCCCGGCCCGTCGATCCCCGTCCTTCACAATCCAGCTGACCCCACTGCAGGGGTGGTCAGCCTGTGGAAGGACTTCTTTCGCCCCGCCACATAGTATTCTACCAGAATGGAGTGTGACGTCATCTGTTGACCAAAAAAACCACATGTCCATGTAATTCACTGAAGAGAATCCTGACTTTGAGGTCGCTAATCATCTTATTTTTCCGTTTCCCCATGGATTTCATAAAAAAAACAAAACTACAATTGTCTACTGTCATTTTGATATAAATTCTGTTTTATCGAGTTGATAAGCTGTTTTCATTTCCGAAAACAAAACAACTAGTTAAAGAATTTATAATATATTTATTTATAACAGCCATAGCAAAAAGAATAGAATATTTATTAGAAGCATTATACAATAAATATACAAAAAAATAATAATAGATAAGGTACTAAAAGCTAAGGCATTTGTTAAAACATTTTTAGGTTCCGTAAAATATCAGACGGATTGGCCGCGTGGAAACGCTTTGGTTTTTCCATGAGATTTTTCAATTCTGGAGGACTTAGGTTTGAGTTTCAGGTCCCACCCCTTGAAAATGGCGTCGGGACCGGCCCGTCAATCCTCGTCCTCCACAATCTGGCTGACTCCTCAAAGGAATTGGAAGCCTGTGGAAGAGTTTGTTTCGCCTTGCCACTTAGTATTCTTATTGAGTAGAAAGCGGCGTCATTTGTTGATAAAAAAATGTTCCTTAAAAAAATACAGCAATGGCGTAATTGAAAACCAAGGACGTTTTATAATAGAATTTTTATAAAACTTCTTTGCTGAAAACATAACACCTTAAATTACAAAATGAAAAGCTATTATTCAATATATATTTCTCAAATAAATTATAACTGGTTATATAACAATAATAATTATATTTCCTAAGGCCTGACCTATCTGACATGGGAGCTAACTGATAAAGGAATATAATCTATCTAGAGAGAGTAGCTATATAACTGTTTCGTCGAATACATCACGGAAAATATTTCTGATTTGATCTTCTTTCTTTTATCCGTTTTTGATTCCAGATATAACTTAATTTGTCTTTTTAACTTTGGAAAGGAGTTCTTTCTGATCGTCAGAACAGTGCCGGATCTAAATATTTTGTCACTTGAGGCAGCATTAGAAAATGGCGCCCTTTCTCCTCTTCACTTACGTACATTAATACATAAACATATCTAATAGTCTGGAACCGAGAATATAATGACGTCAGATACATAGTCACTGAGAGAGACAAAATCTTGTGTTGGATTGGGAGTATGGTTACTGGGTTTATATACAGCCGAAAATAAAGTGATTTCTATGTTTTAAAAACAATAATAACAAATAAAGCATATTTGTGACTTTGATATCCTGACTGCGATATGCCAACGCGGAAAACGCGAGGGAAACAATTATTTTGCTTAGAAAGACCGTCATTCAATCATGTAAATAATAACAATTTAATTCGCACTGATTTCTTTCTCCCTTGATAAGTACCATAAAACTGTCAAGTTGGACACCTCATGGATTTATGACTTAACACTTAACGCCATCTAATGTCAATAATATAAAATTTTGCTCCTTCAGTTTTTAGAAAATTATATATTTAGCTTATTATTTATATAAATTAATCCTGTTTAAATATTATCCAAGCAACATTGGATATGCCAGATAGTATATAATAATAATAATAATTGTATAAACTAGGTCAATGTCGTATTGATAATAATATTACTAAACTATTTAATGCTATCCAATATACAGGTTGAAGTGAAGACTATTTTGAATGACATATACATTATTTTAATTTTTTATCTTCAATAATTCATCGGCAATATGTAGAGATTAGTGATACAATTTCTTTTTTTTATATAATAGTTTTGCTGTATGATATTTGTGTCTTTTCATCTGTTACAAGTCGGAAACATTTCATTAAAATCTCATTAATAATTATATTAATCAAAATGCTAAAACGAAACTGTTGTAACGAGTGTATCGATAATCATCGTTATTCATTCTCGAAATAAACTTCATTAAAAATCAATAATTAGCACGATTAATAAAGATATCTTCATATACTTGACTTTCTGTTTGAAAATGTTTGTGGTTTGAGAAAGTCAATTAAGAAGGTAATAAATAAATATGACAAAGGGAAGAAAACTAATGTAAGTTGAAATTCTTTAGTTCTCACTGTTTATATCAAGGGTGGCCAACCTATGGCGCATTGTATGATTAGAAATGGCGCACTGAACTCCAGAAAAAGTTAAAATTTCTTATATAATTTACTTATATAGACTATATTATAAATCTGAAATGCTTGCGTGCGCATGTTCACTTATAACGCAAGAACAGCTAAATGGATTTTTATGAAACAACTTTTGTTTGTTAGGGGATTTACGCAGGAAAGTTTAAAGATAAGTATTGATTATTAGAAATTGATTTTATATATTGTAATTTACATAAATTACTTGATATCAAATACAAGATTTAAAAACAGGAATTGATTATTAGAAATTGATTTTATATATCGTAATTGACATAAATTACTTGATATAAAATCCAAAATGGAAGATTAACGCAATTTGAGCAATCTCATTGGATTATAGTGGTCACGTGACATATTAACTGGCGATATCATTGGATTACTATGATGGTGTCTTTGGTAACTGAACAATCAAATGGTCATTGGATCATAATGACCACGTCATTGTTGCACGTGACTCCAATGAGACTTCTGTTACTAAATTAATGGCGGATATCGAGAACTGTACTATATATTATTTGGTTTAATTATTGAACTTCAGATTTCATATTAAAAGATTTAAATTTTTTTTTAAACTTTCTCTAATTTTCTATTGATTATAGCTTACATTACTTTATTTAGCTGTAATATGCCATAAATTACTTGACATAAAATCCAAGATGCCAGATTAACACTATTTGAGCAACCTCATTGGGTTATGGTGACCACATGACATGTTAGCTGGCCGATATCATTGGATTACTATGATCATGTCTTTAGTAACTGAGCAGTCTCATTGGATCATAATGGCCACGTGATTGTTGCATTGGTCCAATGAGACTGCTCAGTTATTAAATTAATGGCAGATTTCGGGTTGTATATTATTTCGTTAAACTATTGCATTTCAAATTTCATATTTAAGGTTTTTAAAGTTTTTTTTTTTTTCAATTTCTCCAATTTTCTATTTACCGTATTACATTAAATATAAGCCGCACATTTTATTCAAATTTTCAAGTTGTAAAGTATGGGTGTGGCTTAAATTCAAAGCGAATACCTATTATAAAATCATTTTTTTTCCGATTTTTCAATTTTAAAATCCTACTGCAGCTTAAATTCGGGTGGCTTAAATTTGATGTAATATGGGATTATAGCTTACATTATCTTATTTAGCTGTAATATTCTTAAATTAGCCTTTAATTATGCTTAAAGACCACATAATGGTATGCTATTATGCTATTAGAGATATCTAATATACATATATATATATAAATTAACTGTTAAATATATTCATATTACCATATTTTAAAAAGGATATAAGTTTATATGGCACATTTTATCTAAAACAATGAAAAAATTGACACACGAACTATAAAAGGTTGACCACCCCTGCTATAAATAGTGCTATGCTTCAGCATGGAATTAATCCAACAAACAATTATTGATCAGATTCTGTGTATACTTGCAGCAATGCTAATTTGCTTAAAGGAAGTAGAGTAAAAAGTTCCTTGGATTTCCAAGAAGCTTTTGACTCTACTACTTTTTAGCAAATTAGCATGGCTGCAAGCATACATAGAATCTGGTCAACAATTGTTTGTTGGATTGGTTCCATGCTGAAACATAGCGTATTTATAATATACTCTACGAAGAGGAATTTAAGATATTCACTCAGATATAAGACATTGACACTGTTTCTTTTGAGCAAATTAGCATTGCATACAAAAGTTTACAATAGAGTACATAGACAAAAGAATTTACAATAAAAAATACATAAACTTCTTTTTCCTCAATTTTTCTTTGGATATCAAGGCAATTTTCTTGTCTTGAATTGCTCTCTTAATGAGTGTCATAGCCTCATGAAGAGCATTTTCAATTGACTAATTGATAGATAAATTGATTGCAATGTAGAGGAGACTTTATTAAAGCCCTATTTCTAACAAATTTATCCACCAATCTTTCTATAGTCTTTAATAAGAACAATGGACAATAGAAGTAACTTCAGTATAAGAGGTATATATACCCAGGCTAAGGTATGAAAGTAACCCTTATCTATCTTCAGGATCATGGAAATATAGTCAAAAGATAGACAGACCTTGAAGACATGGCAAAAAGGCAAGGCCAGAAAATCAGTGTCCTGTTATAATAACACTGGCAAAATATCATCTGACCCAGCAGACTTGAAGGAATTAAAAGTTACTCATAGTCTGTCTAATATTTGATCATCATCATAACAAAGTTCTTATTCTCCCTTATATATATTGAAGTCCATTGAGATCTCATTGCCATGTGAGAAAGATACTCCCTCAATCAAAGTTATCTAGGGAAGTGTATTCAAGAGTCCCTTTAATGTTTCCTTGTAAGTACTAGTCATTCGCCATCTGTCAATTTGATGATAGTAATCTTGTAATTTTTCTGGATATTATCTACATTAGTCTGGCTACATCTCTATTTTTAAAAATACGATTTTGCAGTTCATTTTTAACTTTCATGAGTAGTGTATGTGAAGGCCCAGTAGTACTCAGAATCCTCACCACTCCCAGTGAACTTGACCAGACACTTTATTTACAGGGAATAGTCACTGAAGATATTGGTCATACCAGCTTAGTATTAGAATCTAAAAATCTTTTAAAGGACCCAGACCTATCTGAGTAGCTCTGGCTGAAAGCACAGAGCTTTATTTGTAGATCTATTACCTTCAAAGGAAGAATAAAATCTACTTATCTAGTCCCCTTTCTGGCATCAAAGTTGCCAGCAGATGAAAAAGAAAGCTACCGTATTTTCCTGTATATAATCCGCGGATTATGTGTTAATAAAGTTTCAAATTTCGTTGTGCGTATTATACGACGCCGCGGATAATCTGATAAAAAACATTTCGGTAAAACTTAAGGAAATATAATGGGGGATCGTTTCACCCTGAGGGATCATTTTGGACTAGTTTCCCCTATAGTAGTTTAGGGAGCAATTTCTATAATCCGGCACTTGTCAAAACCAAGGATGCCGGACTAAAGAATTTCAAGTGTACATCATTTGTATTTTATATTGCAAAAAGCAATATAAAATACAAATGATGTACACTTGATACAAATGATGTACATGATAAAAAGTTAAGTATGATTAAAGATGATGTACATGATTAAAGTTAAGTATATGTTAATATAGTAATTCTTAGGGAGCAATTTCTATAATCCGTCATTTTCTGTAATCCGGCACTTGTCAAAACCAATGATGCCGGACTAAAGAATTTCAAGTGTGCATCATTTGTATTTTATATTGTAAAAAGCAATATAAAATACAAATGATGTACACTTGATAAAATGATGATGTACAGTACATGATACAAATGATATATGTATATATATATATATATATATATACAGTACAGTTAAATAACACAAATTTGGAAGTTAATTTACAATTCTTCATAAATTAGAAAATTTTAGCATCATATTTTCAGACTACTTGAGGCTCAATTTTAAGCTATTTTATATCTAATCAAAACACATGCACACGTGACATGACCAGTTGAAAGCGAACTTGACAGTCAACTGAAGTTCACATGTTTTCAAGCAGATTTTAGCATCATATTTTCAGACTACTTGAGGCTCATTTTTAAGCTATTTTATATCTAAACAAAACACATGCACGTGTGACATGACCAGTTGAAAGCGAACTTGACAGTCAACTGAAGTTCACATGTTTCAAGACAAGTTTCAAATTGAAAGCAAATGGCGAATGACTCATCACTTGAACGATAAAGTTTGACTGGGTCAAACTTTTCTTGATCCATTAAAAAGTTGATCAACTCTATTGAAACAAATGTTCTCACTATAGCTTTCATTCGACTTTTGTTGATCAACTATAATCGGTCAATTAAACTTGATTCCTGAGAATGTGCCTTAACTTTTCATTGATTTGAACATATTTTTCCATAACACTTTTTTTGGCCGACCAAATATTTTGGAATTTACAATTTGACCCACCTAGGCAAAACTTTGGGAACCACTAGTTTAGAGAGTAAATCAATTCACGTCATCCTCTTTACAAATTAATTATGCACTGAACAAAACATCGATAAGAGATCATTCTTATATTCTCACATCAGATCAGTGGTAAACTTATTTAGATTAGATGACGTCGAGAACCGAGAGAGCTCGTTTGGAAGATGGCTTTCCATTCCATAACACGTGATTGCTAAATACTGCGACGGAGAACGTGGAAAGTAAGCTAACTCAAACTAAAATATAATACGTTAAATACTACTGAAAATAATGATAAATAATAAACAAGCATAATAAAATAATAACAGGATAGGTCAGAGTCAACTTCTTCACACACTGTCATTTGTACTGCTGATTTGGATATATTGTAATCTTTCTTATTTCCTGTCCTTTTGAAACAGATTCTGAGTAAAATATAATGCATAATTGATATCCTACTGCCTTGCTAATTCTCATCACCATTTTTCAACAATTATAAAACTAATAATATTTCTAAAACTATCATCATCATATATATTAAGAGCAAAACATAACTGTCTGGCTGCATGTGTGGATATCCCTTTTACAGTTGAATCACTGTATCAATTCTTATGAATAGGGTATCGTTCTAGGTCTAGTATAGGAATAGGGTATTCTAGATCTAATTCTTGTTTTTTCTGTAACAGCCAAAATTTTTTGTTATTAATAATTTAAAAATTAAGGAATAAAAATTAAATTAAAGTTAAATTTTAAGTAGTGTTCATTTATTTAAAAATGAATCTACAAGGTTCAAGGCCAGATATTCAATCAGTTTAAGATTTTTCTGTAATAAAAATGAGAATGATGAAGTAACTGTATTTTTCGTTAAGATTTTTATTTTTTATCATTAACACATAATGGTACTAACAAGGGGAGGACACAGCTGACCCCCCACTGATTTTGATCCGCTTGCATATGGTGAAAATACATCGAAAATGAGTGAATACGTGTCCGAGCTTTTCATTGAATATGGCCTTCTAATAGTATTTTTTAACACTTGAAAAATCAAACTTTTGATAATTCAGCGTAAAAGCGATGGATAGATAACAGATCACCAGGTTCACAGATGGCACACTCGATAAATCTGTGGCTTGTAATCTGAAGGTAGTGGGTTCAAATCTGGGTTGATGTGTATTTTTTTTTTTTATATACATCGAAAAATTATTTTTTATTTTTCATTTTATTATTTTTATGTACTGTACGTTTTAATTTATTTTAATTATTATTAATTTTATATATATTGGTTATCACATAATTCGTATGCATTAATATATT
>AYEL01077968.1:0-21607 GCA_000484575.1 Olivierus martensii
GCTGAATTATCAAAAGTTCGATTTTTCAAGTGTTCAAAAATACTATTAGAAGGGCATATTCAATGAAAAGCTCGGACACGTATTCACTAATTTTTGATGTATTTTCACCATACGCAAGCAGATCAAAATCGGTGGGGGGTCAGCTGTGTCCTCCCCTTGTAAGTATTAAAGAAAAGGATAACATATGGCTAAGATGTTCAAATCTAAACCTTTAATTATTTATCATGTTAAATTAATATGAATAAATTTTTATAGAAATAAAGTTATTTATCCAAAATATCTTAATTTTAATTTAAAATTATTTATACAAAACTTACTTCAAAGATACTTAAAATATATAATGTTGTATCCCATGTTAACACTGTCAATAATGGATCATTTTGAGCAAGACTTCCTAAAGTCAGTTGGCACAATTTAGAAGCATAAGGTCTTATACAATGGAACATTTTTTCACAAAGATTTAATATTAGATTATACCAAGCAATTTGTACCTGTAGATAACATTATTCTGATAAGAAAAATTATTAAAAATATGCTAAAATCTCTTAAAAATTTATTTTAAATAGAATTAATAAAAATTTATTTTAAATAGAATTAATAAAAATATTTACTATATAAAAATAGCTATTTCAATATTATATAAACTGATTAATATTTAAATCATAAAATGGAAGCAATATATATTTAAAAAAATAAAATATTTTAAAGATAAGATATATTCAAAACTTATTCAAAATAAAATTAAACACATATATTAAGTCCTAATTATTTCAAAATTCAAATTCAGTTGTTTTTGTTAACTGTAATCAAATTATATAGCAGATCAAGAAAATTCGAGTGTTCCACAAAATGCACAAAGTTGGAAAATTTAGCATTCTACAGAATGTCTCTGAAAAGTAATGAAGATATATATATATATAATTTTTTTCTAATCTATGATATATTTAAGTAATATTTTAAAGATAAGCGGAATTTATCATATATTGAAAATGCAGTTATAATTCTAATTAATTTAACAACAGTTATGCATTACTAATCTAGCATAGTAATGCATAACTGTTGTTAAATTACACTACTGTTGTACTACATACAGTAGTGTTTCTTTAAATACCAGAAACACTACATACAGATACTTCTGACAGTCTTCAATCCAATGACGAATGGACTGGGTCTGGTGAATCTAGATCATCACTTTCTTGCTCTCTTGAAGTCTGTGGGATTATAGGCAATGATCTTCAACTTTTTAATGAAACATCTAATGTAAGATGTTTTGTTGCTTAAAGATGAAAGAAAATTTTGTTTAAAACTTGAAAAATCAGTTTCTGAAACTTATAAAGTGTTTACAGATGAATTCTTACTGTGATTCAGAGATAAAAGATGATCAATCAAAGCAATATTCATTTTTCTCTCTCTCATTTTTATCATCATCAAGGACTATGCTATAAATTTATTTCTGATGATGCAATAGTAAACAAACACTACTACAGAAAACTTTTACAGTACCTTCAATCAAAAATTTGTCATGAAAGATATGATTAATGCACAGCCTCATATCTTAAATGTATCAGAGATGTTGCCAAAAACTCAATAAATTAGCTCTCTCATGCCACTTATTCTCTAGAGAAGTAATTTTCAACTTGGTATGCCATGGAAGGTCTACAGTCTGCCATGGGAGTTTGAGAGAAATGGAAAAAGTGAAAATATTGAGGAATAAAAAAATCATGGGGGTAACTTTTAGAAATACTGTTTTTTTTTTTTTTTTTTTTTTCAGAAAAGGCCAATAAGAATGAAAACAGTTAATTTAATAAAAAGTTGTTATAGCAAAATTTAAAAATTTGCTATTATTATTATTTTAAAAAATAGCACAACAATTAAAATTTTAACTATTGTAATTTTGAATATATTATTATCTTTTATTTTTTAATAAGTCTCCTAAAAACCTGGTGTACCTTGACAATTTTAGCAGTTTGTTCAGTGTATTGAATTAAAGAAGGTTGAAAAATCATTATAGATTCATGGTGATCCTAGATTCATATTAATTTCTACATTTCTGTAGCAGACTATATTGAGGCAAAAGATCTCTTCAGATTACTTTTTAAATGCTTATTAGTTATTGAGCTTAGAAATAAGACAGTAATAATTGTAATTAATTAATATGAATAAATTTTTTTTTCTCTTATTGTTAATTATCATAATTATTTTCCTTTATAAACATTTGCTAACTGCCAAATCCTTTCATATTCACTTGTTACATTGTCCTGAATGTTTTTAATTTCTTGAAAGAAAAGCTGCAGGATAATAGTTTTATTGTCCTGCAGCTTTTCTTAACATCAATAATAATAATATTTTTGATATGATGATTTCATTCAAGAAATTAAAAAGGTTCAGGACAATGTAACAAGTGAATATGACAGGATTTGGCATTTTAGTAAATGTCTGTAAAGGAAAATAACTGTGATAATTAACAATAAAAGAAAAAAATTTATTCATAATAATTAATTACAATTATTACTAACATATTTCTAAGCTCAATAACTAATAAGCATTTAACAACTCTGAAGAAATGCTCTGCTTCATATAGAAATGTAGAAATTAATATGAATCTAGGATCACCATGCCAAATTGTAACTTACAAGCCACATATGACTCTGGTACCTTCAATGTAGCTCTGTACTATGAACAGTCAATAATTAGTATGAAACAGATCTATTTAATTTAAAAAATAACATTTTAATTTGTTCATTTAATGTAAAAATAATATATATCTATACAAAATAAATGTATGTAAATATATAAGTAAGTAAGTTTTGAAATCATTTGTTAAGATTATCCTAAAAAAAAATCTAATTGAGGCTTTCAAATATTTCAGAAATTCTCATATGTGGCTCATAGTGACAAATTTTGGCTATTTCTAAACTAGGAAGTGGGTGATAGTATTCCTCTGCCATCAGAGCAGAATCATAGTTCTATGTAAATTCAGTACAGGTGTCCCTTGCTTTATGTGATTAATTGGTTCCATGAAATGATCACATAACACAAAATTGCGTAAAGTGAGTTGAATTTATCATGGGTGAGATAGAGATAGGGGATTTCTTCAAAAGGATAAAAATGTGTGATTAATTGGTTCCATGAAATGATCACATAACACAAAATTGCGTGAGTTGAATTTATCATGGGTGAGATAGAGATAGGGGATTTCTTCAAAAGGATAAAAAATGTGAGCAAAAGAAATTCTAATGAATGAATTAGTTAAACTTATAAACAAAATACACAAATTTTAATGAATGAAGGGTTGGATGAATAAATTTAATTAATACAATTTCATAAACACGAAAAACACTACATACAGGTACTTCTGACAGTTTTCAATCCAATGATGAATGGACTGGGTCTGGTGAGTCTGGATCATCACTTTCTTGCTCTCTCAAAAACACTACATACAGGTACTTCTGACAGTTTTGAATCCAATGATGAATTGACTGGGTCTGGTGAGTCTGGATCATCACTTTCTTGCTCTCTTGAAGTCTGTGGGATTATAGGCAATGATCTTCAACTTTTTAATGAAACAGTTGAGACTCAGCTGAACATTTGTCCTCTCTATAAAACAGTAGCAAGCCAAAGAATTCTAAATTTCTCCCACAAGTATGGCACTTATAGTCTCATTAGGATTATTTTTTCAATTATTCTGATGGCACTCTCAATGTGTTTAAAAAATTCAATCATTTGTTTTGTTGAAAGTTGTTTGATGGGCTTAGCAACGAAGGGCTTCTGATTTCTGGAAATAGAAAACAATTATTTTCCATTTCCAGCTCTTCATTAGTGAGCTCTGATAAGTGGGAATCAAGCAATTCATCCACATTTCTCTCATCTACATGAGACAATTTTTAAATGAAAATTTTTTTAATTTTAAAAAGTTTCTCTCATCTACATGAGACAATTTTTAAATGAAAATTTTTTAATTTTAAAAAGTTAATTTACTTTTTAAAATCACGTTATAGTGAAAACGCATAAAGTGAGATTGTGTATAGCAAGGGATACCTGTTTTTGAAGATCTTACTTATTTCTGAAAGTTTCTGGGATTTCTAGCCAAGGATTAAATGACTGGGGTAACCTGATCATTTTCTTTGAAAGAATGATCAATTGAAAATCTTCCAGCAGGCTGGAAGATTTTCAATTTTCAATTCATCCATCCTGCTTGTCAGCTGGATGTTCAATCTGGAAAATTTAACATTCAGCTAACAAGCAGAATGGGCTCGGATTATCATTGCTAAGGAAAATAATAAAAATACTCAAAAATATCTCTAAAAAATAAAATAAAATGTGTGATATTGTAAAAGTTTGAAAATCAGTAAATAATTAATCGCCATAGAACTAAATCAGTAAATCCTAACATTTGCCATTATGGGATGGTAAAAGTATAAATTATCTAATATAATATTTAAATTTGGACTTTCACCAAGAGATGTATATAATTATTGAGACTTACCTAAGAAAGCTGGTAAAAGTAATCAAATATTACTTTAATTAAATGTATTTTAGTTAACTATTTTAATTTTGTTTTTGTTTTGAAATTATTTTATATTGATTGAATACTTTATAAAAGTCCTTATTACTATTTGTCTATGAAATTAGCCACCATTTTAATTTTGATAAAATAATTTTATTAACATAAATTAAGAAAGAAAAAATAAATAAAAAAATATAACTCATCAATGCTTTAAATAATTTTAATTTAATTTGCTACAATAAATTGAACATATTTAAAAATTCTTATATTCCAATTTGCTATAAATTGCTTGTTCATTTACTGTAAGTTATTTGTTGCAACATGGTTGATTATCATGATATTTAGAATTACACAACATGGAAGAAAATTTGCACAAGCATCACAAGCATTTTTTTAAACAATTACACTTTTTGAACCTTTGGCTTCCAACAAAGGATAGCTTACTAAACAATTCCCATAACTAACTTCTTTTCTTACTACTTCAATGTTAATAAAATTTTCTTCATACAATGTGAATTAGTTTCTGATACACAATGATTTCAGTTTACCAGCTTTAATGCCAAATTCTCCTCCATGATGTGCAACTTTAAATGTCATAATAGTAAACTTTGTTGCAATAAGTAACTTAGAGTGAATGCACAAGTAGTTTATAACCAAATTGAAGTACAGTATAAGAATTTTTAAATAAGTTCAGTCTATTGTAGCAAATTAAATAAAAACTATTTTAAGAATTTATGAATTATATTTTTCTTTCTTAGTTTATATTTGTAAATTTATTTTATTGAAATTAAAATGTTTGGCTAATGTTTGGCTAATCTCACAGACAAATAGTAATATGGGCTTTTTATAAAATATTTAGAATAGATATTCAAAATAGATTTCTTTCCCTATAAATGTAATGTTAAAATGGATAATTGATTCCAGACAATAAATTTTGACCAAGAAAAAAGATCTTTAACATATACTTACAAAAAATTTATAAAAGATATAAAATTGGACTAATAAAAATTTAAGGAGAAAAACTTCCTCTTGAACTGTAACAAAATCATCCGATGTGCAATAATATGAATTATAATGAACAAATCTTTGACAATAGCTTGACAAAATCAAGCATTGAAATCTTGCAAGACATATATTTTTTTCTGTTACTCAATCTCCTAAAAGCAAGAAAACATCTTTATTCATTGTCTAGTACAGTGTTTCCCAAACTTTTTCTGTGACGGAACACTTCACAAATCCTGAAATTTTTATGGAACACCCTGGTTATTTTATAATTTAGGTAACTATTAATAAATAAATAAATTAGGCAAGTAAGTATAAGAGTTAAGAAAGCAAAATAAACAATTATCATCAAATAATAAATAGTAAAAAAAGTAAAGTAATAATGAAAATAGTAAAATAAACTAGCAATTCCAGTTTAAACTTAGCACAGCATTTAAAATCATATGAGACTTATACTAATTTTCATAATTTTTACGGAAAACTTATTGACCTTCCTTGGAACACCAGTGTTCCACAGAACAGAGTTTGGGAAACATTGGTTTAGTAGTTGTGTAGCTGTTTATTCAAATCGTTGTCATCAAGAATGTTAATGCTAGCTTCAACAAATCCAAGTTTCTCAATTAATTCTGAAACAGTTGTGGTCCTTTCTTAAGCAAGATTTCTAAGATCTTCAAACATGTTTTGCTTCCAAATTTCAATAAGATCATTGAACATGAGTTCTTGATCAGAGGAGTTCATCCTCTAAAGCAGGGGTTGGCAACCTTTTTTAGAAAGAGAGCATATTTCAGAAATGCAGGAGTTTGGTGAGCACATTAGTATGCAGTGGCTGGAAAGAGCATACAAGGTTAGTGGGGATAGAAAATAGTTCACTATGTGCAGCATCAGATATCTCTAGTAATCGAAAATTGATTCATCTAGTTATGTAGTGTTATATAAATGTCACTAAGATTCAGTTTTCATCAACAATTTAATTGTACAATTCATATAATTGTTAAAATGGCGAAGATAAAATCAAAGTGTGCAACTGTAAAGAATTTTTACTAAAATTATTCATTACAACTACGAATATTTGTTGTTCAAATATCTAAAATTTAGATTTCAGATATTCGAATGGTGGGCACTTAAAAATTGCTTCACAGGAATCCTGGTGTCCATGGGCACCACGTTGCCGACCCTTGCTCTAAAGCAGGGATGGGCAATTATTTTTCTGCCGAGGGCCGGATAAACAATCTTCAGAATGAAATGGGTCATATAAAAATTGAAAAGTACCTAAGGGCGACTTTAACCTTACAGCACCATAATTATGTAATTATTAATTATTATTATGTAATTATGTAATGAAATTATTGATAACATTAGTTACTCTATCAACCCTTCCAAGCACTAGCCTCAACATATAAATGCAGAGAAATGCCCAAGAGAACTTTAAGACCAGCAGCAGAAGCAATATTGATAACTCCTATGATGCTCAAATAGGCCATTCTTAGGCAAAAAGGACGAATTTAGAATTTTTTTAAGTTCAGTCCTGCATATCTTTAATAGAATTCTCTGCCACCACAACGTCCTGTCACCGAATTCAACCTGCATTTATACTGTAAAAGTGCATCAGATAGGGGACCCCACACTGCCTGATGCGCCGCGACGCAGAAATTCTTGACAATATTCCAAGAATCTTAAGTAGGCACACTGTGTTGGATCACTTTAGCTGAATTATTGTCAAGAATTTCTGCGTCGCAGCGCATCAGGCGGTGCGGCGTCGCTTATCTGATGCACTTATACAAACGCAGGTTGGAGTTGGCGGCACGACGTGCTCGATCACTTCGGGTAACGTAAGTGCATCAGGCGGCACGGCGTCGCTTATCTGATGCACTTATACAAACACAGGTTGGAGTTGGCGGCGCGACGTGCTCGATCGCTTCGGGTAACGTAAAATTTTACCTTTTAAATTATATGTTGGTGTTTGTATTATAAAATTTATTTTATATTTATATATTTAAAGTTTCAATAAAATATTTATTTTGGTAAATGGCATTAATATATCGATAACTAAAAATCAAAAATCACGTAATTTATCAGTTTCAAATTTCTGCCGAATTTTAAATGCTAAAATCAGGGGTAGGCTTATACACGGGTTATGCATTTTTACTGATTTTTAAACTCTGAAGTTTAAGTACTAAAGTCAGGGGTAGGCTTATACACGGGTTATGCATTTTTACTGATTTTTAAACTCTGAAGTTGGGGGTGGTCGGCTTATATTCGAGTATATATGGTATATAATTTGGGGCTCTTATATAACTGAATATATTATTTTTGAAAAATAATACTTACAACATTTTTTAATAAATTATCTGGTATTAAACATGGCATAGAATCTGTTGATAAATTAGTTCCTGATTTCGTTCTTACTGTCACTGTTTTCTTTTTAAGTGATAATATTTGTGAAATATCAAGAATTGCATGATCTCCTAAAAATCATAATTTAAAATTTATTATTTTATAATCCACCAACAAAGACTGCATAGCCTGTAACTGGAGCACCATTGGAAGTTCCATTTGGATTTATTGTAACAGGGAGCCAAGTTACTAATAACATACAATCTTGAGGTCCAGCTTCTACTTGTATATCTACTGGTGGATCAGGTAAACCTAAAAAATTAAGAATGCAATTAAATCTAATTATTAAGAATATAATTAGAAATACAGCTGAAATTGAATGTATTATGTATAATACATTTTAAATAAAATCTTAAAAAAGTATACAAAGCTCTAAAGAGAGCTTTTTAATCTCAGAAATGAAAAAGCTTTCTATTTATGCTTTTATTTTATAGTAACAGGATAAATTTATATTTTATTAAAATGTTAGATATTCTTTTAAAATAAATAATACCTTTTGGTAATGTTCTAAATTCTACATATGATGTTAACATTTCTAATTTTTTTGGATTTTTTTCATCATTATAAACAAGTCTACTTGGTTTTGTCCTTACAGAAACAAGATACTGTGTATTAGGAGTTAAACCTGAAAATAATCAAATAAAGACAAACTGCTTTATTTTCTGTAATAAAATTCCAAATATAAGCATATCAAAGCAGTGAAAAT
The DNA here is from genome assembly GCA_000484575.1 of Olivierus martensii. Classification (NCBI taxonomy): domain Eukaryota; kingdom Metazoa; phylum Arthropoda; class Arachnida; order Scorpiones; family Buthidae; genus Olivierus; species Olivierus martensii. Next base: position 8,610 of record AYEL01077968.1, read on the forward strand.
AACTCAGTTTATTGCAAAATTACAAAAACGCTTTCAGTATAAATAATATTTTTAAAAATTGTTCTTTGTTCTGTTCTTTTTAATTAAATGTACAACTGATGATGGTATTATTAATACTGAAAGCATTTTTGTAATTTTGCAATAAACTGAGTTATTTTCACTGCTTTGATGTGCTTATGTTTAGAACTTTAAACCTGAAAATAATTTATATTAAAAATTAATTCTTATTAACTAAAAAATTACAATAAAAAATTCACAATTTCAGAATTTAATGAAAATTTTTAATATACCTGTTATTGTATGTTTAAAGATTCCCGATTTTACTGCTTTTACTTCAACACTATTTACTGTAATTACATGTTGAAAATTACTATTACTAGGCAACCAACTAATAATTGCAGTAGTGGAAGTTATACCAGAAACTTTGACACAACTGGGTGCAAGAGGTATATCTGAAATGAATTTACAAATTTGTATATGATAAAATACAAAATTATTTATTTACACATACCTCGTCCAATAACAATTGTACAAGCTGCATCTCGAGAGCACTTTCCAAATGAGCTTACTGATCTCACACTTATTCTATGTGGCTAAGAAAAAATAAATAAATTAGAAAAGTTTACATTTTAATTATTTTAAAATTTATCAAAACTAATTTTACCTGAGATGAATCTACACCTTCAACTAGTGCTCTAGTTTTTTCAGTTGCTTTAACTGAAGCTTTTAATACACCATCTACATAAACATGATAAGCACTCAGTGACCCTGTAAATGATTCTGGTGGCAACCAACTAATCAAAATGCTTTTATTTAGCTGTCGTTCTAGAATGAGCCGATGAGGAGGTGGCACTACAAATTTATTTTTTAAATTATAAACATGTTTCCATTTTTAAATAATATATTTTTAATAGAACTTTTATTTATAGAATTTTTATTTATTTTTTAACATTTGAGTAAATGACATCTTGTTTCATGAAAGCAGATGGCTGATTCAAGAGGATTCATCAGATCACATTGTAAATGCAATAATTACAAAACAATTTTTAAAATTTTGATGGACTTTATCTTGAAACAAGATGGCAAAATGATTTGAAACAACTATCAGCAATTAATGAATTATTATTAAATTGGATGCTAATGCAGATATAAATACATACATAACTATATACAGGGAGTCCTCAACTTATGATAAACTCATACTTACGATAGTGATGTTATCAATAAATTCTGCTATTAGTAAATGCAATTAACTTGGTTCAATTCTCTGACCCAATAATCTGATATATGGAAAGCTTTTTTTTGTGACTGATTCTTATAGTCTTGTATTCTTTATGTTTATAAATATAATATATTGTGTCCTACTAAACATTAATAGTGAGAAATCCATAAATTTTGAGCATTTCTGACTTCCGATCAATTCCGATTTACAATGGCAGAGTTCGAAATTCTTGCAACTGAACATTGTCACAAATCAAGGACTATCTGTATATATTTATACCCAATCAATATTTTAATATAATAATTTCAAATTTTTATTGTTTTTGAAAAATAGATAAATAATAGTAATTTTAATATAATTAGAAATAAAAATAATTTTTAATATATAAAATCTGTAAATTGATTTTCCAACATTAGGCATTTTTAAAATATTACTACATTGTATTTTATAAAATATAGTAAGTACTACAATATTAATCTGTTTATAGGCATAGAGTTTCTGATTTGAGTAGACCCATGAAAAAATTTTTAGGAAAGTTTGATCTTGAATTCCAAGATTGAATTTTTAATACTTATATTATTCACTATAATCTATAAAATGTAATAAAGTAAAAACATAATATAAATTTTTTAAATACAAGTAGTCATTGACTTATGACCATTCATACTTACAATGGTGATGTAATCAGTAAATTCTGTGATTGGTCAATGCAATTCTATAGGTTCAAGTCCCCGACCCAAACTTCTAATATATGGAAAACATCCTTTTTTTTTATCTAGTTCGTGTAGTTTTGTGTTCTTTATATTTATTAAGATAATGTATAGTGTCCTAGTAAACATTAATAGTAAGAAATCCATAAATTTTGGTCATCTAAGAATTACAGCCATTCTGACTTATGACAGTGGGATTCAAAATCGAACCCTGTTCATAAGTCGAGGACTACCTGTATATAAAATGATCAACAATTTTAATAAAACATACTAACAAATTAAGAAATATAAGATGATAATTATAAAAATAATAATACAAGGGGTTCCCGACTTATGATGATCTGTATTTATGAGAATGATTATTTATGATGAAAATCCATATTTATAATTGCTGCCATCAATGATTTTACAATAATGGCAGCCAATCATCTAGATGGCTAACTTGTCACCAGAATAGAAATATATTGTATTTCCACCATGTAGTATTCATATTTAATTTGGTCTCATACCTCCATAAATTTTTAAGTATCTAGGCTCGATCCATTCAACCTCATCCTAAATGGAAGCATAGAATTCAGATTCCATATTTCTGAAAAATTTTTGATGGATCCATCCTGGGCATTGATTCACCTACTGTAAAGTCCTATTGGCTCTATCATAGATGTAGATACAATTACAAACTATCATAGATGTAGATAGTTTGTAATTGAATCTGGAAAGGATATCATTATGTAATAATCAGCCAATGATTAGAAGTGCCATAAAAAAATAATTGGGGTTATTTTGCATTTTTAAAATATTACTACATTGTATTTTATAAAATATAGTAAGTACTACAATATTAATCTGTTTATAGGCATAGAGTTTCTGATTTGAGTAGACCCATGAAAAAATTTTTAGGAAAGTTTGATCTTGAATTCCAAGATTGAATTTTTAATACTTATATTATTCACTATAATCTATAAAATGTAATAAAGTAAAAACATAATATAAATTTTTTAAATACAAGTAGTCATTGACTTATGACCATTCATACTTACAATGGTGATGTAATCAGTAAATTCTGTGATTGGTCAATGCAATTCTATAGGTTCAAGTCCCCGACCCAAACTTCTAATATATGGAAAACATCCTTTTTTTTTATCTAGTTCGTGTAGTTTTGTGTTCTTTATATTTATTAAGATAATGTATAGTGTCCTAGTAAACATTAATAGTAAGAAATCCATAAATTTTGGTCATCTAAGAATTACAGCCATTCTGACTTATGACAGTGGGATTCAAAATCGAACCCTGTTCATAAGTCGAGGACTACCTGTATATAAAATGATCAACAATTTTAATAAAACATACTAACAAATTAAGAAATATAAGATGATAATTATAAAAATAATAATACAAGGGGTTCCCGACTTATGATGATCTGTATTTATGAGAATGATTATTTATGATGAAAATCCATATTTATAATTGCTGCCATCAATGATTTTACAATAATGGCAGCCAATCATCTAGATGGCTAACCACCATGTAGAATAGAATATAAATATATTGTATTTCCACCATGTAGTATTCAATACTACATGGTGAATTCTATTTGGTCTCATACCTCCATAAATTTTTAAGTATCTAGGCTCGATCCATTCAACCTCATCCTAAATGGAAGCATAGAATTCAGATTCCATATTTCTGAAAAATTTTTGATGGATCCATCCTGGGCATTGATTCACCTACTGTAAAGTCCTATTGGCTCTATCATAGATGTAGATACAATTACAAACTATCATAGATGTAGATAGTTTGTAATTGAATCTGGAAAGGATACCATTATGTAATAATCAGCCAATGATTAGAAGTGCCATAAAAAAATAATTGGGGTTATTTTTGCTAGAAACTTGGTTAAGTTAGATTGAATTAAGTTGCTAACAGATACTTTTGACAGCAACCATTTTTAGAATCCACAGACTGTCCAAAACTATGGTGGGAAGGATGGAGTTCAGAGCTTAGTTAATCCTGAATGCTTCTAAAAATGGATAACTGAAATTGAATCATATCCATCAAAGTGGCAAATGATTACTTTACCATGTAGCTAGCATTAGAAAAAGAATTCTGGTGGTTGGGAAACATAACTTCCATTTATAATACTGTGTCTATAGAAAATCAGATTCAAATTATAATTAATATTTTTGAATGCAATTCTGTTGTAAGTCGGAGACCCCTTGTATAAACAATAAAAAATTAATAGTTTATAAATAACTAAATCAATATAAAATAAATAATTTATGCATGAGTCCCTTCTCTCAGATTTTCCAAACAGTTATCCTGGTCCTGGGGAGTTTTTATATTGCATAGGCAAGTGTTGCAAACAAATTGAACAAACAAAGACTGAAAGTGTATGTTGCAATTGCATTTTCTACTATTAAGATATCAGAAATTTCATAACAAATAAAAATATATTGATTAGAATTAATAGTATTTACAAAAAAGATTGAGGGAAAAAATAAAGCAACATAATATTTCCATATCATAATAAGTGATGGATATAAATATTATTATGCAGAATGATAATTTAATAATAAATGATAAATGAATGATAATAATTATAATATATTATAATAATTATTTTAATTACATACTTCATAACAACACACTAATCAGGGGATTAATCCTTTTACGAAATAACCAAACTGATACAGCCAAACTTCCCCTGGCACCTGGCAGATAAAGTTTACATTAAATTTTCAAACGATTATTATTTTTGAATTAGAGCTAAGGTCTAATTCAAAAATAAGGTTCTAAATTCAAAAATTTTGAATTTAGAAATAAGGTGGCACCATCTAATCTTAATTCTAAATTCAAAATTTAATTAATTATTAACTCAATAGATGGTGGCACCTTAGCTCTAATTCAAAAATAATAATCGTTTGAAAATTTAATGTAAACTTTATTTGCCAGGGGAAGTTTGGCTGTATCAGTTTGGTTATTTAATTACATAGTATAAGATATACATAGTTAACTATATACATTAACAATAATACAATAATACAATAATAGATATTGTATCAGTTAACTACAATATCACAGTATCACAGTAATGGCCTAGAATTCTGTTAGAATGTTTATGTTTAAAGCTATTCTATTTTGTAAAAAGCTGACAAGGACTTAATAAAGTTGAAAATATTTCTAGTTAAATGACTTTTAATCATTTTTTTCTACCTATTTTTAGATTGATATTTTAAATTTATTATTTTAATTACAATATGAACATTTGAAAAGTGTAGTCTGATCAGAACAGAATGACTGATTGCATGAAAATATTATGTGATGGGAGAAGCTGTATTATAAGAATTAAGTTAAAGTGAAGATTAATAAATTTTTGATTCCTTTCTTTAGATTGCATGAAAATATTATGTGATGGGAGAAACTGTATTATAAGAATTAAGTTAAAGTGAAGATTAATAAATTTTTGATTCCTTTCTTTAGCTTATATGATTATAAAAAAATCTGTTAAATTTCTGAACAAAGTAAATTAAAATTTTTCTCTAGTTTCCATGATGGCTCTGAATTCTATGTTATTCTTGTTTCAATAGATAATTAACACTTACTAATTTTATTATGTATGTTAACTGACCAGTCATTCTATTTTGTTCAGATTTTATTAATTGCTAGTAAACATCATTAAAATAGGAAGAAGTAAGCAATATTTCCATCTTCATTGTTATTGTTTTTAAAAATTATGACATCATCTGTGATGATTTTTCTAAGAGAAAACTCAAGTTAAATATACAGACTATAAACATATATCAGAATATTAATTATCAGGTACTTTACAGATAACATCAGATATGCAAAAAATGATTTTTCTCAGAAATTTCCACTGTGCATTTTGCTTTTGATTACAATTTTCTATTGTTTTACTCTGTTAATATTTTTGTTGAGTTACTGAAATGAAAAAAAATTACTATCTCCTTGACATTTTCTGCTGAAAAAAAGCATAGTAGCCATTATTCTATATACAGGCACACCTTATTAATGTTCAGTTACATTCCAAACCACTGCTGTAAAGCAAATCACAGCTTTTTTCATTTGCATTTGCTAATGCATATAAAAGCCTAAAAATACATTTACACTATTATTTATTAAGTGCACAATAATACTAGGCCTAAAAACTTGGCCAGATGGCTGCATTTTAAAGAATTTATGTATCATCTTAGAGCAGGGGTGGGCAATTATTTTCTGCCAAGGGCCGGATTAACAATTTTCAGAATGAATCTACAAATAAATTCTGATAATTTTCTTTAAAAACATAAGTATTGATTGTTGACAACCTATAACATCAGAATGTTACAAAATATTAGGTACCTACATAATTAATTTTGAAAAAAAATTACAAACTTAATATGAATGATGAAATTTACTATGTTCATGGTTAATTATATCATCAACTTAATGTGAATGCTACCTACATAATTATTTTTGTAAAAACAAATTTACAACTTAATATGAAGGTGAAATTTGTTATGCTCATAATTAATTATATCATCAAAATTTGATTAACTCGGTAGTGTACGTGTAGACCATTTACAACTTAATGTGAATGGAGAAATTTACTATGTTCATGGTTAATAAATGGTGAAATTTACTATGTTCATGGTTAATTATATCATCAAAATTTCGAGTACCTCGGTAGTGTACGTGTACAGTAGCGAGAGTATCTATTATTTTACACTACAAAGTATCCACTATGTTTACAGTTTAATGTGAATAATGAAATTTACTATGTTCATGGTTAATTATATCATCAAAATTTGGAGTATAAAATTTACTATGTTCATGGTTAATTATATCATCAAAATTTGGAATAACTCGGTAGTGTACGTGTACATTAGTGAGAGTATCCATTATTTTATTTTTTCTGTATGTATGTGTACACTAGCGAGAATATCCATTTTTTTATTTTTTCTTTATAGTGTGCATGTACTGTACACTAGCGAGAGTATCTATTATTTTACACTACAGAATATCCATTATTTTATTTTTTCTATTCGCAACAGTATCCATTATTTTACATTACAAAGTATTAATTTATTTTATTTTTTCTTTTCGAGTCGAATTTTATGAATGTAGGCCTTGAGACTGTAATGTGTTCTAGTTTATGCAACGGGCCGGATCCGGCTCGCAGGCCGCCTTTTGCCCACCCTGCTCTAAAGCATCTTCAGTCCACATTTTTAAATCAAGTTTTTATTATAATGCCTGGATAATGGGATCAACTTCTGCAGTGGCTTCTAAATCATAAATATCCAAGAAGAAAAAAGATCACTACATTTAAAAAGATTGGTGACTTTTCAAAAATCCTTCATTGTCTTTTTATTTACTTAAATTTTATACTGTATTCTCAATATCCACCATAGGCCACGCATACTAAGCATATCAAAGTTTAACTTAAGAATCATATTAAATAAGATATAATAGATAGTAAACTAGGATAGAATATACGTTAAAAATAAAACTATAACAACCTTTGAATACGAAATCTGAAATTTCAGTAGCTTAATAAAATAACATACAAAACAGTACTCGACATCAACCATTTATTTCAAAAGCAATAATCATGTGATATTATAATCCAATGATGTGCTCAATTACCAAATGATGTGAAATTGTAATCCAATAATAATGCCCAGCTAGCAATCATATGGTTATTGTAAACCAATGAGATATTCAAAAAGCATTATTCTTCAAAACTTTTATATATACATATAGATGCTTAAAGTATACACACAAATTTCATTTGGTATTCCATTTGCTAATGTATCCAATCATGTATATTGAATTTTAGTACTGTTGGACTTACTTGATTTATATGAAAATTTTTTGGATGAATTAACCATGTAAGTCAGATGAGACTTACTGCACTAAAATATAAATTTTGAAATAAAAAACAACATAATTTTCAATATATTAAATACAATCACACAATTAAATACAATTCTAACAAAAATGATGGTTTATGAATAATGAACTACAGCAAAAGTTTTAGAAGTGATTAAATTACTCTGCCAAAGCAATTTTAATTTAATATAAACACACAAAAGTGCCAAATTAATGACAAAATTTTAATTTTGTGGTGCATATGGAGCAATCAATAGTGGCAAAATTATCTCTCTGCAGTATAAAACAATTTTGCATTTTATGTAGTTTGGCCCAATTGAGCCCTGTATCATGAAATAAAATAAAACTACAAACTGTTCATTACAGCCATAATTATACTGATCTTTTTTTGAATGTTTTTATATCCCTACATTCAAAAAGTTCCTGAACTTTTTAAATTATTGTCCAATGGGAGCAAATTACGCCATTTCCCGTTGTTTAAGTGCAGACGACAATGTGACCAACAAGCTATAACCGGTTTTATCCAGATGAAATGAGTTCAGAGCAACTGCATTACTTGTGAATAAAGTTATTTGAAGTTTATCATCGCGAAAAAAAAGATGTCTAATTTTGAGCAGCGTGCAAATGTTAAATTTTGTGTTTTGCTTGGAAAATCTTTCGCGGAGACTTTTCAAATGAAACGTCAGCATATGATGAGAGTGCAATGAGCCGAGCTACAATTTATGAGTGGCATCGACGATTCAAAAAAGGTTGATAGAGTTTAGAGGATGATGAGAGGTCAGGATGACCTTCAACATCAACAACGGATGATCAAATCGCTCTTGTTAAAGAAATTGTGAAAAATGATCGTCGAAAAACTGTTGCAGAGATTGCAGAATTAACTGGCATTTCAGTTAGGAGTTATCATATAGTTTTAACAGACAAACTGGGAATGCACCACGTCTGTCAAAAACTTGTTCCTAAACACTTGTCACAGGAAAAAATGGATGAGCGGATGCAAGTTTGTGGTGATAACATTGATGCAGTGGATTCAGATCCAGATCTCCTGAATCAATTGATAACTGGGGATGAAACTTGGTGCTTGCTCTATGACCCTCAATCTAATCGACAATCGAAAGTGTGGAAATCTCCATCGTCACCAAGATAAAAAAAATTTAAGGCAGACCACTCCAAAGGAAAAGTGTTGTTAACCATTTTCTTCGATTACAAAGGAATCATACACAAAGAATTCCTTCAACTTGGTCATACTATTAGTAAAGAAGAGTATGTCAACCCCCTTAAATGCCTGAGAGATTCAGTGAGATGCAAACGATCAGATCTTTGGAAGAACAAATCATGGGTGTTACATCATGATAACGGTCTGGCTCACAGGTCCCTCCTGGTGTCAAATTACCTGTCAAAATATCACATTCCCGTGCTTTGGTCTGGCTCACAGGTCCCTCCTGGTGTCAAATTAGCTGTCAAAATATCACATTCCCGTGCTTCCCCAATCAGCTTATTCCCCTGATCTTGCACTATGTGACTTCTTTCTTTTCCCCCAGATGAAGAATTTGCTTAAAGAGACGTTTCTCTAATTCCGTAGAAATTCAACAAGCTGTGATGAAGGCACTGGAAGCTGTAGCAAAGAAAGGCTTGCAATCAGCATTTACATCTTTGTATGGACGTTGGCGAAAATGCATAGTGGCACAGGGTAACTACTTTGAAGTAAACATCGCTTAGGTAAGTATTATCTGTATTCTTTCTTTTTTTTAAAAAAAGTTTGGGAACTTTTTGAACATAGGGATATTGCTTTCCAACTGGAACTGCTAAATGATAGGACATTTCAATACCATGATCTGCCCATACTGTGATGGGATTGGCCCTATGATGATAGATGGGATTCAAAAAGCAATGCTTGATCCCTTCTTAAAAACAATTTTAGTGGACCCAGTAATTGAATGAATCCTTCTGGGTGAAAATGCATGGTCTTCCTAGTTATACTGACTGGTCAGTTTGAAGCACAATACATGAATAACTTTTTTGGTGGACCCAGTAATTGAATGAATCCTTCTGGGTGAAAATGCAGTACCACATGGTCTTCCTAGTTATACTGACTGGTCAGTTTGAAGCACAATACATGAATAACTTTTTATCAAAAAAGTTTGGATGGCTTGAGCTGTCTCAAACTTTTCCTTAGTAATTGCTATTAAGCTAGAGTTTATGAAAACTCTAGTTTCAGCAATTTTACATGATATTATTACATTACAGGTTGATAATCAAAAATCTGGCAGCCTCGGGACCTGAGGATATCTGGAGTTTTTGAAAATCTGGCATTTTGATATATATATATATACTCTATATATTTAACAGAAAAGGACTATTTGTATAGTGATTTAAAGACCTCAGGACCTGAGGATATCTGGAGTTTTTGAAAATCTGGCATTTTGATGTATATATATATATATACTCTATATATTTAACAGAAAAGGACTATTTGTATAGTGATTTAAAGAAATAAAATTAAACACTAAATGAAAAGCAAATCAAATTTTAATGTTCAATGATTACATAAAAGACTGTAGTTCTACAGAATGTTAATTCAACTAAATAAAATAGTTCCTCAGAATTTTAATTTGTTACTGTATCCTTGAAAAAAGTTAAAAGATTTTATATAATGAAAATAAACAAAAAAAGCCAGAAAAAATGCCAAAATGTTAAAAAAAATTTCTAATGCTGGCCATGTCTAAAAAAAGCCAAAAAGAGCTCATTTGGTGTCAAAAAAGCCAATCTGGCAACCCTGGTTGCAAGCATAATCAATCATCTAATTCTGGAGTACAGGTCCGTCAAAACACAAAAGGTGCATCCAGAAAACAATGGCATGCCAAATGTAGTAAATTTAAAAATGCACTCCAGACATTCATGCCGAAAAACTGATGGAACCGGAATATTGATTGCCGGATTTTCGATTATCAACCTGTATTTAAATATTAAAAATAATTTAATAAAACTTATTTCAAAAAAATATAAAAATTCATAGCAATTTTAATATGAAAAGTCAATAAAATAACAAAATTTTCAGACTTACCATTAATTCTTTGTGTCTTGCAAATTTCCAAAATTTTGTTTCACTTAATATTTTCTCAATTAATTCCTGAATTTTTTCATAATTATTTGGAGAAATATTTAAGATAAATAACTTACAGCCTTCCAATGAACAGCTTAATATACGATAATATCTATTTTCTACATCTTCTAACAAGTCAGAACTAAAATTATATGAAAATATTAAACAAAAACAGTTATTTATTGAAATTATATGTTAAGAGAATGTTATTTTATTTACAACAAAACCTTGTCATTTATATTTTTGTCTAGTTTAGATCATAATTTTCTTTATTTAAATTATTTATAATTGATATCAAATTTATCACTTGAAATTTTTTTTATTTGTAATTATTGCAGAAATGCATTGCATGCTATGTATGTCATATTCCATTGAAGGTCATTTACTTCTAATAATTGATGTGATATGCTGTGCATAGCACATCAATTTGACTGATCCCAATTAGTTTATTGTAGTTGTATTTAAGATTTTTGAAAAAAGAACATAATTAGTTTCTGATGATTGCTCCTAAATGCTTTCTAGCCAAAATTTTTCATTTTAAACAATTTTTATGAAAATTTATTTGATTGAATATTTTTCGTAAAATTTTTTCTTTCCTTCTTTCTGTATATTCTACATTACTGTATCCATATTGTTATGACTGCATATCCTGAGATATAATTATTAACTGAAATTTTTTGCAAAAATTAATTTTTTATAGGATGAATTATAATCTTGAAATTAAAAAAATAAAGACATCTTCACTACACACTGCTCAATATTAATAAACCATAAAAAACTGCTCTGTGAGCTGAACGTTTTTATGATTAAAAAAATATTATAAATAATACCAAAATACTACTTAATTATATTAAATTGGCAATTTTTTATTATTAATCAATGATTTTTTTTTACTTCATTTCCACTGAATATTTATCAAAAAATGAGAAAATATTAATGTAAACAAAGATCAGCCATTAAAATGGGTGTGGCACATTTGTTTTATTGCAGCCACTCCTTTCATACACTGTTCTTACCAAGCCTATTAAATTCCAGGAAATGTGATATTGAGAGTGATGTGAGGTTGAATCATCTGGGATCCAATTAGAACAAAATAAAGAATATGACAGTTGTTTATATGAGAAAAGAAATTTTTGTATGTTTTTATATAAGCTGGAAAATTTATTAAATATTAAAATGAAAATTACTGAAATGAAAAAAAACATGTCAATAAATATGAAATTATAAAAATATTCAAATAAATTTAGATAATTTTGAACAAATTGCATATTTTAATTAATATTCATTAATCAAAATTTGTATATTGATTGATTTTTTTAGCAATTTTTTTAAATATGGTCTGATTTTCTTTATTCATGGATTGTTTTATTCAGGGGACAAACAATAGAATTTTTAAAAATTCTATTGTTTGTCCCTGTCATGCAATTTGACTGATCCCAATTAGTTTATTGTAGTTGTATTTAAGATTTTTGAAAAAAGAACACCAAGAAGTTATTGTTTTAAAAAAAAAATAAAATGAAAATCCAAGATTTTTGTTCTGGACAGAAATTAATTAAAAAAAATAAATAACTCAAACATGTTATTAAAATATCCAAGAAATTTTTTAATAATATTTTTCATTATTTCTATCTGATTGATTTTTCTATATTTCAAAAATTATATAATTTTTGTTTCTTTGGGAATTGCTAACATAAGATTTGATTAAAAAAAATCTAGGGAGTTAAAAAATTTCTATTTTCTCAAAAATTTTCTTACTAATCAATATATAATTTTTTTTTCCAAGAAGTTATTGTTTAAAAAAAAAAAATAAAATGAAAATCCAAGATTTTTGTTCTGGACAGAAATTAATTAAAAAAAATTTCATTTTATAAAGATTGATTTTGTTCTATTAATTAAAAAAAAATGGAAGTAAATACAGTAGAATTCATTAATGGGTCAGCAGTTTTGTGACTATTTTGTTTGAGTTATTAATAATTACAGTTTTTCTTTATTATTATACATTTCGGTTTTTATTGGTATTTAGAGTTTTTTTTTTTTTTTTTTTTTTTTTTTTTTGTTTCAATGAATGATTTTT
>AYEL01077969.1:0-32628 GCA_000484575.1 Olivierus martensii
AGCGTGTTTTTTTTTTTTTTTTTTTTTTTTTTTTTTAGTAATCACAAATAGGATGCTTATTTTCATCTGACAATATTTTATTGCTTCATAAAAATGGAATCTTTTTTTTTTTTTGATAAAATGATTCTATAATGCTTTACAATTTTATGAAATTATCATTGTTTAGATATACAAAAATGCTATAAAGAATATTAGTGCTGTTTATAATTAGATGATTAAAATACTAAAAACTCCCCGAAATATTTTTTACTTAACTCTGAAAAATCATTTTTAATATGATGATAAAACTTTTTCAAGCTCATGGATAAAGAAAATTGGATTAAAAACGATCAAAGAATGGCTAGGTAAGAAGTTTTATATATTGACGACAACGTACATATGACCTTTCGCACAAAAAGTCATATAGTAATAATAATACTGCAAAAAAAAAAGTATGGGGGAAAAAATCTTACAACTAATTCATTCGAGGCGATCTTTAATTTAACGCTTCGTTGCTTTGGGTATTTAGTTTTAACTCTTTCGCACTAAAGACCGAAACTATCGTAAAAAAGCAAAAAAAGCTTGATTATCAAAAATAAAGTTTACGATAATCAAATATGATTATCAAGATTATTTTTTTTTTAACTTTTAAAACTTTTTAACTACTTAACTTTCAATTGAAAAAAAAAAAGATATAATAATAATAATAATAAATTAATATTGAATTTTCGTGACTGTTGAATATATTAACGGTTAAAAAAAACCTGTAAAAAAACAGCAAGAAGTGTGGGAGATAGAAAAAAGTTTAAAAAACTTTCGTAGTTAATTATTAAGTAATATAATTTAATTTGCATAAAAAAAATAAATATTTTATATCCGACATAGACATTAGCAGCATTAACCGAGAAAACTGTTAAATTGGATAAATCCAACTTTTATGGATTTCGTGATCAAATATAATGACGTTGTTAAGTCTCGGAATAACTATGCTGCATTTATCACTGAATAAATGTTTGTTTAATGTTATTCTCCTTGATGAGAGGCATTTCAACGGATATCATCTATCAGGTGACGACCCCCTGGAGTATGTACAGGAAGGATAGTCCCGCTTCTGTATTGTCTTTTCTTGCAGTTCCATTGTTTCGTTTCAGGAAACTGGTAAAATTTATTAGCTTCGAACACCCGAAGGATTTAAGCCTACTTTCAATCAACAAATTAACATTACTAATCATAAAAAAAGGGCAATGTCTTCCCCATTATTTAATATTTTTACCTAAATATTCCGAAAATTAATAATAAAACTTTAACTGAACGAAATTCATTAAGAAAAACTTTATTGAGGTCATTAAACTAATCAATCCGTATCAAATTTAATTATGTGAAACAAGAAAGATTGATAATCTTATAAATTGTATTTACTCCCATGTTATATATATATATATTTATATCGTGAGATGTAACTAAGGAGTGCAATTATTATTTTTTTTTAACCTATAACTCTAGAGATTTAGAAGTATTTGCTAACATGCGAGTGCTACTTATTAAACTGTGCATAGTGTAAATTGTCTTTTAGATTCGTGACTTTCAGTCACGATTGTTTTCAAGACTATATAATTTCTCTCCATGCACATTTTAAGCGATTAAAAAATCACTTTAGAATACTATAAACATATATACGACGAATAAATGCTTAATAATATTTAAATATGTATATATAGAATCTATCAATAACATTACATAAAATTATAAAGTGTCCGGATTATATTAATATAGCGGCTTAACTGAGCAAATATTTGTGTCTGTGCAAAGTCATAATGTTGTTTACTGAAGATGGCATGAAGGTTAAATTCATAATATTGCCGCCTTATAATATCAATAATAAAAATGATGCGCTTATAACTTTTTTCTAAGAATAAAAAAAAAAAATTGCGATTTTTAAAGCATCCAGAAAATTATCAAATAAATATCTTTATATAAGAATTTATAAAATAAAGTGAACTTTATTGTGTAAGATATTATATTATAGATATTAATTTTAACAGAATTATGTAAAAAGTCATAAGGAATTTGAGTAAACAAATTTCAATATAAAATACAGTATATACAGTACGAGGGATTTAGAGAGTTAACTGTTAACAAGAGGATCATGAAACATCGTTTAATGGATCTAGATAATTAAATGATATATAAATGTATCTCCTCTGTTTATCGTTACGGAATTCTGTTCTGATAATTGATTTGTTTCATTCAAATGTTTGTTAAAATTTTTCTTGCATTTTTGTACAGGTTTTCTTATACTTTTTTCGTAATATGGTAATATTTATTTTAGAGAAAAGAAAAGAAGAATTGTTTCGATTTAGATTGTTAATCGAAAAAGTAATTTTTATGTGGAAGAGGTACAGATAAACGCAAATCTTCCAACTGAAACGATTTTCAATCAGAGTAGAGACCGCGTTGACACACTTCACTGTATTCAGAAACGCTAAAACTAATTATAAAGAATAGTTTCTATTGAAGTATAAAACCTGGGAATTTTCACTTCATAAAACTATACACTCACGCACTTCTGGCACTGTTAATTAATTAATTACGACTTAGTCGACTTGTTAACATTCGTAAGTTTTGAAGTACTTGTATCATAACTATGACATTTTTAATAAGGGAAAGATTTTTATTAATTTTTCTTAACAAGGAGAAAATCTTTCAGATTTCTTACTGAATGCATAAATTTAATTACGTAAAAATTTTCATTTGTTATCTAGAATATTTTAACTGCTTTTAATTGATTTGCATTTTTTTATTTATTTTATCCTGGAAATTAATTAAGTTATACAGTATTGAAATTACAGAAGATAAAAGTAGAAAATAGCATTTTTACGCTTGAGATAAGTCAAATAAATTCTAAAAATTGTTGTTAATAGTAATTGCAATTTTAAATTTTAATAATAATGATAAACAAACTTATTTTGATTTTTAGTATTTACTCAAGTTTTCATTTTCCTATCTTCTCTTTTATAAAATCATTTGACTTTCAAGAAATTAAACAATGTCTAGCTTTGTCTTCTATCTCTTTATTATCAAACATAATCTGGCTTTTATGAAGAATTATAAACTTTCTATTGTTGAAATATTCCCTTGCTGATATCTCAGTTTCGCAGCTGCAGGTAAAGATATCTTTCAGGTAAAGAGAGGTACATTCGGGATATATATTTTCTGGAGTGATTGATACAGGCATCTAGTGACTTTACAGCTCTTTCCTATTTGAAAACAAATTTTCGGCTAGGATATAGAACTAGAATCCCAACGCGTTCTTAAAACTTGGTATGTACGAAATCAATTTATAGTTACAATTAAAAAAATTACAGATAATAAGGAATCGAGTAGAATGTCGTGTAAATACTCATATAAACTATGTAGATGGTAATACTTTCTCTTATGCATGTTGTTATAAGAATCCGTATATTACACGAGTGCAATCATTACTAGGAAATCGATACATTTGAACTCGGTGGATGACAATGTAAGCAAGAAAGATGAAGTCTCCAAGTGACATAGATTGTCTGTTACCAAAAGCTATTAGTAGATCCAAAGAACTAATGCTGAAGTGGATTTTCCCCTTGTGGAGTGCATGTTAAGGTTATCGATGCATTCACTCAAATGAATAGTTTCGTCTGGGATGCTATTCGCGAATAATGCGTGTATTATTAAATTCTTTCATTATAATCCTTAAAATAAATATCCCTTTTAAGAACTAATCTATTCTTAAACAGTAATCATCTTGGATTTGAAGTTATCATTGCCTTCGAGTGGAATCAGCATCGCTTCTTTTATATAGTTTAGATAAACTTAATTTTAAATGTTACCTTTAGCAGTTTTTCTGTAAATCTTTGTTTTTTTCGACTTTTCTGATTTTTTTTCTGTTAGCAAATTATAAATTTATCTACGTGTTCGCTTGATAAAACATTTAAAAATGTCATTAATTTCTAAAATTAATTAATATCCTTATAAATCGAGTAAGTCACGTAACTTAAAATATCTCATTTATTTTTATAGAAATTTAAATAATGATTTTGTAACAGAATTAGAGATTAGCCTTCAGATTTTCAAACTTTTTTTTTTTCGAGTAATGGCTGCTCGTGAAATTGGTTTACTAGGTTTTGAATGGCAAACGTCAACATTTATATAAATTTCTGAAGAAGCTGTTATTTTTTACAGGTGAATAACTCATTTTGGTAACGTTTTTTCTGTTTCTATAATAGTTATCATATTTCATCAGGGACGACAACTTACCCAACGACGAGACGACTTTTTTTTTTAAAGTCGAAAATATATATTTGAAAATATCGATTTTTCGTTGATTTTGACGGGAAAAATCTGAAATAATTTTATCATAAAAAATATTTCTGAAATGTTTCAAAAGTATTTTGTGATATTTTCGTATTCCTCTTGTACATGTAAATTAAAAAAATAAATAAATACTGTTTATAATAACTTAAAAATTTACATATTGTATAATTTGTTTAATTAAAAATTCCTTCTGGGGAAATATTATTTTACCGGAAGAAACTTATTTTTATTTTTTGATTTTTTGCAATTTAAATAGTTAAAAATAAAATGATCTTTATAAATTGAGTTTAATTTTATATAATAAGAGACATCCCAAACATAAAAAAAAATTTCTTATTTTTCCCCCTCTATTTTCCCCAATAGATAAATTTTTCGATATTTGTGCTTCTAATTTTCAATGCATTTATGTATATCCTCCTATATCGTTGAAATTTTTTTTTATCAAAAGTTATAATAAAAAATAAAATTTCAAATTTTATCTCCTGATTTTTACCTTTAAATGGAAATTTTGTAATCCTGTTTGTCATATTCCGAAATTTCCCTATTTGCAATTATTTCAAATTTTTCCTGATAAATCCAATTTTAAAATCATAAAAAAAATTTTCTGTATAATCTAGGTTTTCGTATTCCAAATTAATTGCCATAGATTATTATTTTTTATCATTTAAATAATAATAATTTCCCTATACAATAAAATATTTATCAACGCAGTAACTTATTTCTATTATCTCTAAACTTCTATTCAAAATAATCCCTCCACGTTATTTTTCATATCGTATTTTATTTGTATAAATAATATAATTAATTCTTTACTCATAATAACGAACTCTTATCAAAAATTATTCTACTTACTTAATGATTCGAAAAGTACAATGCTGTAAATATTGATTAAAGTATCAACCGATACGACCATTTGGGGAAATTTCTTTGAAAGAAAGTAAGAAACAAAAGGAAATACTGAAAGGAATTAAACCGTAAAAATCAATAATTTTATTAGAAAATTAATTTGTTTTGTTTAATTTTTATGAATGTAATATGATCACTAATTAACTAAAAATTATTACAAACATGAGAGCTTTACTGAAATTCTTATATTTTTTATACAAAAATGAAAACAAAATAATAATAATAATACAAAGACAAGTTATATAAATTGTAAAAATTTCAAAAGATTTTGATGAAAGTTAAGCAATAAGTGATAATTTTAATTTTTGCATATTAATTAAGCTTAATTATTTAATTAGCAGGCTTATTAATGTAAACAATTTTTCATTTCCAGTAAACAGTCTTTAATTACATTAATTTCATTCAGTTGGCTAATATTTATTTGAGATATTGCCCTAAAAAAAATGAATATCTTCTATCACTTATTATTTTTAATAAATCTGAAATTTTTAATTTTGAAATTTTGACAAAAAGATGTATAAAATCAAATACAGGCGGCCCTCGACTTTCGCACGTTCGACTTTCGCACAATTCGCTATTTCGCACATTTTTTAAAATTCAACTTTTTAAATATTTTTGTCGATAAGAAAAAATTTTCTTCCATGAAGAATGATCTAAAGTGCTGTAGTTCGCTTTACATTCTCGGACACACATTATTTCCCACAATAGCGGACCACAAATTAGTAACATAATGTATGTACAGTAATTAGTAACATATGTTACTAATCTGTGTAGCGGACTTCTCGGAATCGTAATCACTACCCGATCAAGAGGCCATATTATTGACGTCATCGATAGAGCATGAGATACCGATTGGCTGAAAATTTTCAAACGACGGGGGCGCATAGGAACTGTAGTAACAGCCAAGTTTTAGCCGTCGACCGGTATCTGTATTCTTATTTAAAATATCATTATTATACAAATATATTTTATTTAAATTAAAATTAAAATTTTTTAATTAAAGTTAAAAATCTTTTTCTTTTCATTTTTGGCGCGCCATTATGAACTCATTTGCTAATTAAAACAAACTAGCTATTAAATTATTATCACCGTCTAAATTTAGTCGGTTTTATTATGACCTTTTGAACTTTTCCAGGCGTGATAAAAGTTTTGATGACTTCATACATTCTTTACTTTATCGTCCAAATCGCGATTTCATCTAAATCGATTTTAATTCTACGGAAGGAAGAAAAAATAAGTAAACTTAAGCCACATAAAAGTATTGATTTAAATGTTTTATGCTGATAAATTATGTTTCATTATCGCTTAAAAGGTAAGTTTTTCCTAAGTAATAATATGTAAAGTTACGCCATACATATTAAACACTAACGATGTATCTGATGATCATCAAGTTTTTAAGAGATGTTAAAACCGTAATTGGGCATAAAAACGTGACCCTCAGTAAATTTTCAATATTATATATTTGAAAAGTATCGATTCTTTATAAGATTCTATTTATTTTTTTCTTCCACGTTTGTTTTGCATCCAGGTTTTGCGATGAACTTTGTGAGATCAATCATGGAGATTAAATGTTGGTGCGAGTGTGTTATTTTATTCTTGTTTAAATTAATTTTTTACCTAATGTAAAATAATACCAATCAATCAAAACTACCTATTTTTATTTAGATAAGTTGATGTAAAAACAAATTACTATATTTTAATTTTGAATACAGATTCAAAACATGACTAAAAATTCAAAACCAAACAAAAAAGGAGATTAGATATTGGTATGAATCTGTTATTTTGTTTTTATTTATTACTGTTTTTTTTATCTAAAATTATATTAATATCAATCAATCAAAACTAATTACTTTTATTTAGATAAGTTGTTATAAAAACAAATTGGTATATTTTAATTTTACTAAGCAGACATAAAATTCAAAATATGGCAAAATTCAAAATCATACATAAAAATAGTGATTTAATGCTGGTGCAAGTCGCTTATTTTATTCTTACTTAATTTTATTTTAATAAGTTACTATAAAAATTGTCGTATTTTAATTTTTCTACGTAGGCACAAAATTTAAAACATGACTAAAAAATTCATAACCAAACTAAAAAATTTCGTTTTGAACTTGAGAAATATAAAATACAGTAGTTTTTTTTTTTAAATTCTTCATCTTGTAAAAATTTTTGAATAAACTCTCGAGGAATATAAAGGGAGTTAATTTTAAAATAAATACGTATTTTTCTGCTTTAGTTTTCGTGACTTTGCCTTCTCGTTAATCCAACCTGTAACCTCACGTAGCACGTAAAGAATTATTTTATCGCTGTTATCGCAACTTATAACTATAAATCACGTTTATACGTTTAAAAAGATTTCCATTAAATTCGCGATTTTTCTTTCGATAGATATAATAACCGTAAAAGTTCGAAAAGCCGTAATAATTGAATATTTCATTTAAATGTATAAATTAAAATATAATGTTTATTCTAATTTTAGTAAATTACCGTCGCTACTTTAAATGTAGCGCTACAACATTAATATATTTGATATGCTTGTTAAATATTGTTAAGCGAGTTTCATATTTTCGTAATGCAAATTTCGAGATTCTCGACTGGGCCATATATCATAAATGCATTTAACTTTTGTATTTCAAAAATTAAACGAGTTAATAATCAAATAATTCAAAAGCTGTTTAAAATAATAAAATTTTACTACGTTATTCGCAGAAATTTTAAACTTAACATCTTCTTTAATGATAAATTTTCCTTTTAAGATCGAATAGATAATTTTCACCTTTCTTAAAACGATACATAATTATATATATATTTCTTCTTTCATTTTATTTAAATATTTAAAGTATAAAAAAGTCTCTCTTAATCATTTCAATATTTTCTTATTCGAAATGCTGTCACGTTTTATCTTCACTATTCTCATTCTGCTCGTTTACATACATTAATGCGTAATAAAGATTTATGTCTACGTTTTATTTGAATAACTTTCAAATCAGAAAGTCCTCTTTTTTAATAATTATTATTTATTTTATAAAATTATCCATTTGGGAATAAGTTTTTAACTATCTTATCGCGTAATATTTCACCGTCTATTTTTGTTCTCGAAGGCAAACAATCAAGTGTATTAACAGTTTTAATGGCGAATTAATTATTTTTAACGCGTGTTTCCAGTTGATAGATACTAATAAGGTAACAAAGGAGCGCTAGATCGGCATTTATCTCGATAGTTACATCAGTTTTTTTCAGATGATGTAAATATTGTTTTTTGTTTAGTCCATTATTCTTTCCGATCGTTTCAAATGTTATCTATTTCTCTTCGACTATCTCTCGTACGTATAGCTCTTCGTCTCTGCAACAATTTCTTATCCATAAATCGATTGTATAAAGTTAAACGAAGACAATAATAAAAAAAATAACGATGTAACTGTTGTTAAACTTATTATCTAAAAATTTTCAATATATTATTTTGTTTTCTCACATTTTAATTTTAATAAAACAATTAAAAGAAACAGTAAAAAATAACAAAAATTGCCTAATATTTTTTGTCTTTTTATTAACATATAATCACTTTATTACATTTGAATGCATCACACAAGTCAGTGTTGCATTTTTTTCGTTTTTTTTTAAATAAAGAATTTACAAATAACACATTATATCTGTGAATAACATTAAAGACGTCATTCAAAATTAAACAGTTTAAATAATAATTTTCAGTATTAGAACATATTTTTAACAATTTTTCTATAATATATATGTATTTATTTATATCTATACTGTATATATATGTATCTGCCATGAAAATTTTAAATTTTAAACTGTTTTTTTTTTTTTTAATACTATTATCACAACAAATCCAGACGAGGTACTTTTAAATTCGAAATATGCTCATTTTTTGTGTTTTTTTTCTTAAATATATTTTTTAAACTACGTACATAAATTTCAAAATAGTTGTTTTGACTTCATCTTTCTGTACATTTGTTATTATTATTATTTTTTTTTATTTTTCTTCAAGATAATGAGGATAAAAGTAACCGTTTAAATAATTTCTTTTTCCCGGACCACCAAGAAATTCCGAAACCCTTTTTCCAGGTCCACCCAGAAATTCCGAAACTCTTTTACCCGGTCCACCTAAGAATTCCGAAACCCGTTTACCGGGTCCACCCAGAAATTCCGATACTCTCTTTCCTGGTCCACCTAAAAATTCGGATAATCTCTTTCCTGGACCTCCTAAGAATTCGGAAAGTCTTTTTTCATTGTCGCCAACAAATCCGGAAAGATATCCGTTTGGTATTTTGTTTTCGTCGTCTTCGGAATAACTTCTTTTACCGGGTCCACCTAAAAATTCCGAAAGACGTTTTTCCGATGTTCTCAGGTATTCTGAAGAAATTGGTAAATTTATAATTTGTCGTTGTCTTCCGTCTGGATCTAACGAAAAGATCAAAAAATGTCATCACTGATACGAACTTCAAATGTCTGTATGTTTTTCTCATTAAATTAAATCACTAAAACTAAACTTTAATTGGTCAGCACATTAAAAATAACAAAATTGCTTGGTAACAATTACACTTCGCGTTATAATTATTGGTAAATCTAAACTTTAATTGCCTGTTACAGCACGAAAAAAAAACTTTACGCGTTATACTGACCAATTAATTTTCTTTAATTATTAATAATTCCTCATACAGTAAAAGCAAAACTTACTTGTTGAATACTTGAGCCATGACAGATGTTTTTATTTATTTATTGAAGAAGATAGCTAAATTTTAGACTCCCGAAAGCACTTAAATACGTCTCTAACTTTATTATGTATATATATTGATAAATAAATACTTTAAAACACAGTTTTTGGTGCACATTTTTTACAGGATATAGTAATAAAGAAGAAAAATTTAACCTTGGAAATAAAAAGAAGTGTTATCTTTCCAGTAAATTTTCGGTTGGAGGTAGAGTCGGAATTCTAAAAATAAGAAAAAAAATAATAATAAAAAAAGTTAATTTTGACACTTGCACCTCACCTCGTGCCTGACAAACACAATCTTGATTGTCTAATCGATTCATTAAGGTCTATATATAACTGACTAATCAGTTCTAGGAATCTAGATAGCTTAATGTGTCCGGAAATTCGTGCAAGTTTCCACCCTAAAAATAATAATCATTCTTATATTGACGTTGAGAATATACGGAAAATGTGGAAGTAATACAATTATTTCATTAAGCATTTACCCCTTATGTTGAATTTTTTCGTTAATTAAAATTTATACGATTTTTTTAATTGTTATCATTTTTCTGTTGGCGAACATCTTTTGGTCAGTTGGTTAACTAGCACATTTGCAAATATTCAAACACCTTTAAAATTCAAATCGATGTAATTATTACTCAGATAAGATGATGAAATATATATTAAATCAAATTAAATTATCAATTTTAAGATATTTTACATTAGCAAAATTTAAGATGCAAAAAAAAAAAAAAAAAAAAAAAAGCTAACCTTCCCTTTATAAAAAAAAAAAAAAAAAAAAAACTTTTTACTTTTGTCGTTTCTGTTGCTTATTTTAAAACAACATTAAAATTAAGTTAAAAATTTCATTAAAAACATTATTTTTTTCTTTCATTAATGTTCCTTATGTTAAAATAATAATAAATTATTTTTATTCTGAGAGATAATTTTATATTTTTTAATAATACAGTATCAAGAGAAACATTGTTTGCATAACGAAAAAATATTATCATCAGTAGCAAGAAATTTACAAGTAATGTGATTTTACTATTCAGTTAAACAAATTATTATTATTATTATTATCATAAATTAATAAACATTCAATTATTAATTTTAATTAAATTATGAAACTAAACAAAATTAGTTGCAATAAGCATTTAATTCACTGGATTCATTTTAATTCTGAGCGTTTAATTCTAATCAAATTAGAAAGAAAATCGAATATTAATCGACGAAAAAAAATTATTATTATTATTTTTTAATTATTAATCGATTTTATTTTAATTTCGATAACATAAATTATAGAAAACAGAACAAATAAATTTTTTAAGTAGTTAAAAAAAATATATCTATAATTTAATCGAATATTTCAGATAAAAAAAGCAAAATACTTAATGAAAAATATTTTAAAATAAGAAATATATATATAACCATTTAAAAGTTTTGCATTCAGTAGACTTTATAAAAGATTGTCTATACTCCCTTTCTAATATTTTATCGAAACTTCTACACTCACGAACGACTCCTGCTAGTCATTGACCGTAAAACAAAATCGAAATTATGGATTTTGGTTCAACCTTTTATATACTTTATCTTTTGGTAGTAAGATCGATTGTGACATTTAAAGAAAAAAATTAAAAAAAATTTTTTTATCTTAAAATATATTATTGTGTATCATGTTATAATTTTATATGTCATCGATGTAATTTAAAAAAAAAAAAATGTGATTAAAATATTTATATATTTGGAGAGAACGAACTCGCACTTAACAATCGAAAAATTGACTTTTTTATGGTTGTAAATATTGATAAACCGATAAAAAACAAAGAAAATAAGTGATTTTTAGAAAACAATGATTGCTAATTAGTATAACAGATTTAAAAAAAAAAACGAATTTAAACTATTATCTGTGATTTGTACTTTTGCAATGATTATCATATAAACAAGTTTAATTAAAAAGAAAAAAAAAGATTTACGAATTTTAAATGATTTTTTTTTTATTATTTTTTCGAACTGGATAAAAATATAATAATAAAATTAATAAAAATAAAAGAACCAAAAAATAATTTTAAAGAATAAACGTTTCTACAATAAAATATTTGGAAAAATAGATATAAAATATTTTTTCTATATATATTTTTAATTTAAATTAAATTTGATTTTTTAGCAATGATTGTAGATTGTAGGTTGTAGGAAAAGGGGGCTTTACACAGCCCCTAGCACTGTGACCACCAATGGTGTATTGTGTGCCCACAACAGAATCATCCCATAAGAATAGGGGCAGATTTAGGCATAGTATTTATGGGCTGCAGCCCAGGGCCACGTTCAATGAAAGGGCCCCCTTTACGGTCAAAAAATAAAAAAACAATTTAAATTAAAAATTTAAGAAAAAATAAATTATACAAAATTTTTTCGTACCTAGATAAAGTTTAAATCGTTGGTTTGCAACACTATTGGATTTTGAATAAAATATCAAATATCAATGTTTTAATGACAGTAAATAGTAAATACGGCTCTGTCGTTAGTCGGTAAAATCAAAATATACTTTGTCATTTGTTAATTATGCAAATAATGCGGCAATGTCGTAATGGGAGTGCAAATCTAACTCCTCTAAAGCGTGTTAGTTTTGCGTAGTTCTCACTGTTATGTTAATTTGTGTTAATTTAGTAGGCCCCCAAGATAACGGTCCGCTTCTGCATAAGATGTCCTGTCTTAATCATGAAAGACAGTATCTTTTTCAATGGGACTATAAAAACATCTTCTGGTGCAGGAAAATGCAAACCAAGAAGATCATACCTTACCCCTGAAAGGGCCACACATTCACACAAAATGTGAAGAGGAGTTTCATTTCCATCCTGACAATTGGGACTATTAGCAATTCCAATTAAGTGAAGATGCTTTCTAAGACAGGGCCCTGTAAAGAGCCCTGTGATCCTAGCTTCACTTTTATGCAATGCAAGCAATTCTTTATTTTCTGCAGAGCTGGCCCAAGACACGATGCAAGTGATGCGTAGCATCAAGGCGCCACCGTATGGGGCACCTTACAAGATTATTTAGCCACTATTGTCTTTAAAAAATATAGGGTAGCGCTATAAAAGAACTTTGCAGCAGGGCGCCGACTACTCTAGGGCCGACTCTGATTTTCTGCACAGAAGGAACTAAAATAAGAGCCTTAGCCCAGGAGTAGACCTCCAGTGGGTGAGGTTCTGAGCTTCCAACCAGTCCCTGACAACCTCCAAATGTATCAGATCTGATACCCAGGGCAGTATTATTAATGAACTTCAATAAACATTGATAAAATTATTTTACAGATATAAAAATTGCACGAAAATAAAAAATAATTATAACGAAAGTAAACAAAATAATTTAGATTAAAAAATATAAAGAAAAGTATTAAAAAAAATAATAATCCTCACTTTTACATATCAATATGAAAATGAGGATTAATTTAATTATAAAGCAATGTTGACGAAAGCTTATGAAAATTCTTTTCATTTATTCTTGAAATATATGAAAAAAGAAGTGAAGTGAACTTACAAAATTTTTAATTATAGATGATGAGTTTCATTAAGTAGTTATAAAAAAAACAGAAATAATAAGTTTAGCATTCACTAAAGAATTAAGTTATTTGATTACCATTCTTGAATATCTTGATGACGAAAGAAGGTATTTAATTAT
Organism: Olivierus martensii; assembly: GCA_000484575.1. NCBI lineage: Eukaryota > Metazoa > Arthropoda > Arachnida > Scorpiones > Buthidae > Olivierus > Olivierus martensii. The sequence goes on from AYEL01077969.1 coordinate 13,625, forward strand.
ATCGAAAAAGAAGCCGATAATTATTAGATAAATTAGATTTTCATTATAATAATTTTATGCATTAAAACTTTAAATTCTAAATGAAGACTAGTCACTCATTTATATATGTAATCTACCACAAAAATAAATCAAGATTTTCTATAATAACTTATATACGAAAGAGCAACTAAGAATTTAAATAAAATATTTTCAAAATAAATTTGGATTTATTATGATTATAATTTTATTAATCCATATGTGCAGCTGAGCAAATTTGCGATAAAAACAAACAAAATGGATTCATGTTACGTAAACAACAAAAGCTGAAAAATATTTTCTTTCAAGGTAGATAAATATGTTTAATCAGAATAAAATCTTAAATGATACAAATGCACATACATATTTAAATATCTCATAATCAGCCAAGCAGTTTCTCATAATCAAAAATGTATTAAATATAATAGTAATAGATGAGAAAATCTGTCAGTTTAATCACTTGATAATTTTTCATTCATTTTTATTTAATGAGATATTAATTTCTACTATTTCTGATCGCAATGGTTTGCTACATATATTTCTAACATTATTTTTTATATTAATAAGAAAGTATATAATTATATTCGTTATTTTTTTTTTATAAGAAAACATAGGAGATAAATATTAAACTGATTTAAATTGATGATAAAATATTTGCGCACATTTTTTTTAATTAAGTTGAAAGATATTTAAGGATTTTCCTGCTGGAGAAGATGAAAGTCATAAAATGTCACCTGTTCCGGTTACAGTATATAGAGCAAAGAAACAGGTATGACAGTGATCAACTATACATCTCTGCAGGAATTGAATTCAAAAACTCCAAACCACATATCTCATAGAGGAAAGTAAGTGCACCTCCATTGAACCAAATTGTAGTGGTGGCGAGAGTAATACTTCAAGTAGAGAAAAACTTAGAGAACGAAATGAATGTTCTTTTTATAGATGACCGGTCCTGGTGCAGCTGCCCGTCTCTGTAGTGTGGTGCATTCTTCTTAGATCGGAACTTCTTTCTTCTTTCTAAACATTTCTTGGCATATGCCAAAAGGCGTTCCAGTGATTCGTTGCCAGTTCATATCAAGCAATGTCCCTTGTTGTTTTAACTATGTCAAGATGTTTTAAAAACCTATTTTTGGATACTCGAAAATCTTTATTACAGAAAGAAACATATATTGCTTATGGTTTACATGCACTAAAAAAATAAAAAATAAAAAAAATTATCAGAAAACCTAAAATTTCTTTCTAGTCAATAGTTTGGGATAGACTTTATTTGCATTCTTTAAACATTCGGCAGGAAATTGAATGGAGAAAGTTAATACAGCGTTACTGTTTTCATGATTATTCTACTTAATTACATTTCCTGTTTGGAATACTTAAAGAACCGTTTCTATTAAGTTCTTCAAAAGATGAGTTTAGACTAGAAAACTCTCATTTTCATAAACAACTTTTTGCACTTAGAAACAATCAGGAAAATTAAACGTTAGAAGTGAATAACCAGAAAGGAAAAATTATCGAAGGAAGATTAAAAAAAAAAAAAAAAACCAATTACAAAATAATTTTAATAATTAAATATATAAAATTAAAAAAAAAAAAAAAAAACCAACAAATAGGCCTTTGGGATATTCTATTTGAATGGTAATAGAGTGTAGTCTTTCCAGTACTGCTTGATCGATAGCCAAGATGCATAGCGACATTGCGGTCAACCTCCTGTTAGAAAGAACAAGCTTTCCGGTTAAGGAAAATATCCAGAAAGCGCACTTCTCATTGCCTCCCAATTTATCTCCCGGATCTTAAAAATTTGCTGTTGTCTATAAATATACTTTTGGATTAGTCATAACTGACGTTACTCACACTGTAAATCTAGCGAAAGTACCAGCAAGAAATCGAACTAGAAAGATATATGAAACGAGCAATTTTGATTGGTCGATCGATTAATCGATTTCATTTGTTAATAGATCATTTAACAAATACGACGACCATCGAATAGTTTTCGTTACGCAATGGTACATTCAACCGAACGTAATACTAAATCTAAGCAAACTATTATTCATCAGGTAAACATCACAAATAGGTTATGACGTAAATGCACAGGTCATTTAAATATTATTTAATAATTTCCTTTTATCAAGTAAAACTTGTAGTATCTGGAAACATGCCAGATACTTTACAATATATACTAAAGGTAAAAGTTGTACCGTTACAAATCGGCATTCTTTCCAATTAAAGCAATTGCCTTAATGCGAAATATCGCCAATTGTGGAAGAATAATTTTTTTCGAAAAGCGCAGATAAAACATCATTTATGCGGTTTTTCATGCTGTTTCATGTCTGAATGCTTTAGTACGTGGCAAGAATGTAAAATGGTGAAGTTTGATAGTCAGGTGCACGTAATGTAGACGATGTTGATTCTACTAATATTCGTTATGATCGGAATAACATTTTAAAACTTTTTCTATATTTATATATATATATTTTTATTTTTTTTTTAATTAAATTGACTACGTGGTCATTCACCTTTGTTAACAAGCAATAAAAAAAATAACAGGTATTGTGTCAACAAAGGAGCGTGTTGAAATGGAAGTGGCGAGGTAGTATCTGCACTTACCTTTTAAGTATTAATCGCTATATCTTTATAGCGGGGTAGAAAAAAAAATAATAATCGATAAAATTAAAATCTAGCGTGTGTTCTATGTTTTAAAAACAAGCATAACATACCATTGTAACATTTATAAATTTGGAGAATATTTATATGCAATTTATCTTCTCTTTAGTTATGATAATTACTAGCAATGATTAAAATTTTCGTTTGATAATGATGTTAACACACATTTGACTAAATCATTTTCGGCTTAATTGCTGAATAACAAACATCGAAATGCGTTTCATGTAAAATTCATAAAATATTTTATGTACATAAATCTTTTACCGATAAAATAATATTTTTCTGTACGTTGATACAACTTAAAAAGTACCTGTATATAAATGTATGCAATTTTTTTTTATTTATTAAAGAAATAATTGCTTTTATTATACGCGGTTTTAACGTCATTACTTTCTTTAATTTATATATATATGTATAATAACACTTTTATGTATTTTTAAATGATTTTTTTTTTTTCTTGGTCGAACTGTTGGATTTTCAGACTTACCTTTGTCGAACATACAGTTTCGCACACGCAATAACATTTTTATATTCATAGAAAGATAAGCTTTCAGTTATAAATTATATTTAAATAACATTAAATATATATATTTTTCTTTATAAAGGTGCAATTCTTTTAAAGAATTATATATTTTATAATTTATAAATAATTTTTTTCATTGATAGAAAAAGTCAATAAACAACGTTACAAACAAACGTAAAAATTCAATTAATTATTTAAAAAAAAATCTAATAATTTATATATATAATTAAAGCAAGGATAACAATTTAAAACACAATATCTCACCTGGATTACTACTGAATATTAGAATCCTTCTGCAATAACAAACAGATATACAACCTTATTAAAGAAGTGCAATCTATACGAAAAACGTTAGACACAAATTACAATTGTGATGAGAACAGGAAAGAAATGATAACAATATGCAGAAAGTATAGAAGTGCTGTACGACAATATGATAGTGAAAATAGTCCTTACAGCATCGCCAGCTTCGTCTGCTTGTGCATGTCACAGTAGAAGCTTTGCCAGAAGGAGGCAGACGACGTCATCTAGCGGTGGCTACGTAACGATGTAGAAACATCGAATTCAGATATTTCCTCTTCTCGAATGTAAAAGTATGCTCTCTTTTTTGTTATTTCTTATGTTATTTTTCCTATCCTATATTCTCACGAGTATCTATTGGATGTTATCGATGGATAAAAACATATATTTTAAATTTAAAAAATAAAAACATACGTTGATTTAGTCCATCTGAAAGGAGTTTTTACATCAAAATAATCTAAAAAAATTTATAAATTTTTATCTGCTATTGTATTATTATCATTAATCAATTCTATTGTTAATATTACAATTTATTTATTGTAAAGAATTTCCAATAAAAGTTGGAAATAGTGTATTCCAACTGTATTAAAAATATATAAATAAAACTCTCGATAAACAACGTTATAACCATTTTTTTACAGAAAAATTAAATGATTATAATATTTTTTCATATGTGATAATAATTTTAGATATAAAATTTCTTAAATTTCTTCCATTTTTTAAAGTAACAAGCGCATAATGCGATTAAAAGAAGAACGTTCAGTTAAAATTTGAATGCTCTGCAATGTGATGTTCTTCAGAGTTTTCTGAAGTTCCGACTAACATGTCATGAAAAAATCACATTAGAGTTATTGTAGAATGATATTATTCTTATGCAACCAGTTATTTCATATTATATCAGTATTTTAATGTTCGAATGGCTTTCATTTTTAAAGTGAAACCTCAAAATTAATAGGTATATACATTGAATGATAAGATATCTAAAATTTAAATTATTTTTGAATGTGATGTTTGGTTTTTGAAATATTTTGCTCACAAACAAACGGACCGACATTTGATAAGGTGAATATATAAAATCTTTTTTTTTTATTTGTAAAAAAAGAGATTAAAAATTAATTTTATTACTTTCTCTTAAAATATTTTCCAAAAAAAAAAATTATTTTTATTTATTTTTTTAATAAAACAATGTCTTCTAATATTAGTAAATTTGATATTTATTATAAAATTCCTTCTTCAGTTATTGTTTTTCACTTTTATCACACGAAAAATATTTCTTTATCCCAAAGAAAGAACATGAAATTCCGCTACTCTTCATATTTAAGAACATTCAACTCCTACTTTCAGTACTCTAACATACAATATCTGATAGTAAAGGTGCTTTTAAAAAAGTGTGAGTAAAAAACTCGAAGAGAATATTGAATATTTTCTAAAAATCCTTTGAAATAGGAATATATACCAATATTTAAAATATGGTACACAAAAATTTATCTTTTTTAATATTTACTCTATACATAAATCGATTTTTCAGAATTGATTATGCGCTTTTAAAATTGATTTAAAACTTTTATTTATTTATTAATTATTAGTAACATTTAATTTAAATTACACACTAATTTAGCGGTGAATTATTATAACAATTAACAAAACAATAGTCGTAACATGCAGTACAACAATGCAGTAATTAATAAATCTTTAAGAGAAGGAAACTTAAAATCCAACTTAGTAAGATACAAACGTTTCAGATCTTAACAATAGTTTTCTCAACCCTTAGGCCTGTCGAAACAGTATCTGACATAAATCCTCTTAGTTTGAGAAGCAGTCAATTAAAGCGTGAGAATTATCCCTTTGGCTTGTTGTCTTTGGCAGTCGCACTCAGTTCGCTTTAGAATAGAAACCTTGGATGAGATTGTATGCAATAAAATTTCCTTTGATCTCACAGCATGCATTTCTAAATTAACTATTTTCTATATTAAAATTCAATTATTTAATTTATTATTTTATAAAAAATTTAAACAATTATTTTAATGAAATTTTAGGACTATTTATAATTTTTTCTACAAGATTATTTTCTTTACTTTCAATATTTTTTTATATATTTCTTTACATATTTACATACTGAATATATTAAGATTTTCGCTTTAGAATAGAAACCTTGGATGAGATTGTATGCAATAAAATTTCCTTTGATCTCACAACATGCATTTCTAAATTAACTATATGATATATTAAAACTCAATTATTTAATTTATTATTTTATAAAAAAATTAAATGATTATTTTAATGAGTTTTTATGATTGTTTATAATTTTTATCTACAAGATTAATTTCTTTATTTTCAATATTTTTTTATATATTTCTTTACATATATACATACTGAATATTAAAATGATTACATTTTTATAAGTTATTTATAAAACGAAAATTTCATTCATAAAATTCAAGCTTTTATGGCAAACCCATTAAACATATCAGTAACTTGTTTTAACTGCTAATTATCCAAATATAAATAGACTTTGAATCAATTTATTTGACTAAGTAGTTCCTTCTTTACATAACAACAATAGCTCTATCTCATTATATTTACATTATTCTGGATTATAACTATTCAGGTAAGAAACAGATTCATCCGATAACCTTTGTTCATTTATTATGTCGAGAAAATAAATTAAGAAAGCAAAGTCTCTGAAGCTGAATTGATCACAATGAAGTTTATCAACGATCAGAAATTTATTAATTAATTTATGCCTTGTATGAAGTGTTAAAATGTGTTTTATAAGTTACAAAATTCGGTGAAATAAACCTGATTTATACGGAACGGTTCACCCTTATTGTTCTTTTGATGTAAGGATAATATAATATAAAATATAAAATTACTCGGTAATAAAATCGCAATATGATTCAATTTAATCTCAAAGTTGAATATTACATTTTTAAAAATTTTGATCAAATTTAAAACTGATTTTTTTTTTTACTTTTTATACTAAGATTCCCAAAGAGACACTCAATAATTTTATTTGACAGGTGGATCCATCACTAGGTGTCATATCTTCCATCCCAATGGTCCTTATCCCAAATGTACATCTTCTTGTTTTACAGAGCTTCTCCATATATCCTCTTTGATAAGATTTTCCATCATTAGAAGACAGGTTATTGTATATGTCGATTAATTAAGTATAAAGTTTCAATGATTAGAAGAACATTTTCTGTAAAAGAACATTATCTCATTTTTCCTCTTCGTTTACTTAGAAATAACAATGATATCAAGTATCCAATTTGTGAGGATCATAATTGAATAGATTATTATATTTAAATTGTTTGTTATGCTTTATTTTTTTATATTTTTAATTATAGATTATTAACATGCTAAAAATATTTTATTACTGTTTCTTTCCATCATTTATACACTTGTATATTTCTAATTTTCAATAAATTTTTATTGTAATTATTATGTTCTCATATTTTTCTTTTTATTCAATTGTTACTACACCCCTTTCCCTTTTTACAAAATGAGTTTTTTAGTCGACACTGACATGAAATAGCATTTAAAACTGAAATTAAAGAAAATGCATTTCGAATTTTATATAATTTTTTTTTTTTGTTCGTAAAATATTAAAATAAAGCATATTTCTGAGAAAACCCCTGAAGGAATATATATAGAATACTTTACATATACTTCAAAAATATAGGTACCATTCGAATGTAGAGAAAATTGATATCTTCAGAATATTTTTCTCAAAGAGAATACAATAAAGGAAAGTATTACGATCCATATTGCGTCATGATCTCCCAAAGAAACGTCATTCACTTCCGACATTGGTTTCTTCCTTCTTCATCTGTTGGCTTCTTCTCTGGTACCTTTTGAACATCGTTCAATCCTTTTCCTTTAGAAAGGATTCAATATTTCCTTTTTTGTGTTATAATAATTATAAATACATGAATACTGATTACAAAATATATAAATAATAAAAATCTACATGAGAATGCTTAAATTCTAATCTAAATTTTTAACACTATAAAAATAAAATTAATATAGATTCAAAAATAATAAACTGTTATAACTTCATATAAATTTAGGTAATTATGTGAATTACAGAATCCTGATAGAAAGAGAAGGGGGAAAAGCAAAATAAATAAAACATTAATGAAAGAGTTTCGCAACGTTTATAATATAATTAGATAATAACCTTCAACATCATTAGTAAGATGGGCAATATATAACACCTTTTATCAATTTTTTTCCACTTTATTTAAAAAGTTATTATCACGGATGATAATTATTATAAATTGCCGTTTCTGCATAAGGAAACAATTTCGAGATTATTTTTATTAACTCGTTTTATTATAAATCCTGTCAGATAACAGATATCTTCCTTAAAATTATTTTAAACAATAAAAAAATAAAAATATGTGATAATTCGTTTAATCATAATTTTATTCTATATAGATAATATTATATATAATAATAATAATAATGGTAACATCATCGAAAGAAAATCACTTTTATAGAAGCTATTATGTGCTGAAGATAAAGGAGTAAACGAGTTTGAGCATCATTTATTGAAACATTAATGCTTTCAGGATTTAACGAATGCTACTTTAGGAATAATATTCTTATCATTGATAATAGCGACAGTAATACACTTTGTCTTGGAATATTGAATCCTGATCGTTAGTTTTAATTTTTTACTAGTGAAAAGAGAGTATAATAAAGTTTTATACGTACTAATAATGAGATATTATGGCAATATTATAAGATATAATGGTATATTTTTTTCTTATTGCTATAGTAATAATAATTTATCGTGCAAATTTATCGTAAAGGAAATTCAAGTTGCATTAGTAAAAATATTGCGAGTTGATTGCATTATGGAACTGATAGATTTTCATTGCTCATAATTGTTAGTAATGTTTATAATATTATCACATTAATTCACTGAAAATAATTACATCTTAATTAATAATGCAGAAAAACCAGAAGAAAATATTTTTTTGTGTGCAGCATGCATACATTATAGTAAGTATAAATTTTTTTTTGATGTGAAAATCTTTATTTCTCTGAATGATTATGATGATATATATCTTTCCATTAATTTTCTGTATTTTAACTCACGTTTGTTAACCATTAATATGCATGAATTGAATAAATAAACAAACATGCAGAAAATAATCAATTGAAAAAAAATAATAAGGAAAAAACTAATTATCTAGAAACCATCAAAACATTACAAACCAATTATTACTGTAACAGTACAGGAAAAACCAATACTTCTCAAGTTCTTTTCAATAACTAAAGAAAAATGAGTTATACTTAAAATTACATCGAAACTATACTATTTATAACATTGATTTCTTATGAACTTCATAGTTTTTCTTGGCTTAGCTTTCGAACAAAGTATATATATGTTCCACATAACATTCAAGCCAGGAAATTATCTTATTTTTGCTGTTCACTAGAAAAATATTAGAGGGAAGAGCCAACAGGAATTCTGACTAAACTGCGATAAAATTAACGTTAACATGATTTGAAAACTACACGGTATATTTTTATTATCTATACGAGTTTACGTGACCCAATGATTAAGTCTATATCTTTTCTACTGAAAACGACTTGTCTCAAGACATTTTTGGTTTCTTTTAATCTTTATTCTTTATCTTACAAATTTTGTCGCCATCTAGTGTTTACTTTCCCAATTATTTAGATCATAATGAGGCATTCATTTTATAAAACTTTTCATATCTGAAATTCTATGATAATTTTAAAATTTATAGCAACATATCTTAATTAGTATAATATGCAGGTATTCGTACACACTGCGATAACACTAATTATCAAATATTGATAATGAATGTTAATTGACATTAATTATAAAGTTTAATGGACGATGAGAAACTAATAATATCCATCATGATAATAATTATAAAGTATATTATTTATTGTTCCTAATTTCTCGTTATAACGTTTTCTTTAACAGTTGAAAAATGAATATTAAATCATTTAATTTTTTCGCATGATTTAATTCTTTATGATATGTTTAAATTTTTCTTTCTTTTGTGTGTCATATGTTGAGTATTCATCATTTATTTTACTGAAGTATATAAATGAGAAACATGCTTGGCTACTCTCCAAACGTTTTGTGTATACCTACATTATCTTATAGAATGTGGCAGTTTTAAAAATAATTATAAAATTTTCTAAAATATTTATTTAATGTTCGAATAATCAAATTTTAATTTGCTAGATTCATTATTAAATTTCCGGTACATTTGCCTATAATAATAACGTTTACAATACTTATTTATGAATGAATGAAAATTCATTTACAAACAAGTTAATGTAGAATTGATTATCATGAAGTTTCTTGATATTTATTCGATTTATTATGTTATATTGCTTACCTTCTTCAATATCGGTCTGGAATTTAGTTTGTAATAGATCTACTACTGTCCAATGTATTGAACTACAGGTAACATTCAATCGATATTTGTTTTATGCTATATATATGGCAATGATTACTTGCTTCCGATTTATATCGCTGTTTCAGGTGAATAATTTTAACATTTATATTCAAATTTGAATAATTTTTACTCGAATTATAATCCAAATTTCATTATATCATTCGTTTGGTACCATTGTTTAAGCCCGTTTGACAACATTAATATAAATTTGACACAATTACTGCATTATTGCGATATTTGGTCTCGTTACTGTGAATTTAGTAGCATTACAACATTATTGAATTTGGTCCCATTGTTGAGTGCATTTGGTCGCATAATTGTACGTTTAGTCCCATTATTTGATTAAATTGCACAAATTATTAAAAAAAAAATAAATAATATTTCGAAGAATAAATTACATATTTTTATCAAAATAATTAATAATCATGTTAGAATTGTGTTTTAATATTTTTTTAAATAATTTCTCATATATTCTCAAGTATTAAAAATGTAAAAATAAATTTATTTGCATTGTGTTGTATCGGTTACTGTGGCGTCACCTATCTGATTATGGAATGTAGACGGACGTTGGAGTTGGCAGCGTGACGCACTTGATCGCATCGGGGGTAAGATAAAATTTTACCTGGTATCGTATTAAATGAATTATTGCAAAAATTTCCTTCCTGGTATTCAGGAGACATTCAATAAATTATGGTTTTGCATATTACTTCAATTTCTCCAGCCAGAAACAAACATTGATTTTTTTGATCCGTGTATAAGCTGACCCCACTTCAGAAATTTTTTTTGAGAAAAAACCTCGGCTTATACACGAGTATATATGGTATTTTTTTTTTATTAGCATAAGGATGGTTTCACTTCATTAATCCAGAGCATTTATAATTTGACTGATTGGTAATCTGAACTAACAGAGTTAAGTTGTGTTAAAGTGATTGTAATTGATTTGGGATAATAAGATATGTTTAAAATCATTTAAATAATCAATTATTTCATAAAATTTTAAAGAAAACATTATTGAGATCATAATTTTAGAATTCATAATTTGAAAATAGGCTGAGTATTCCAAATCCAAACATTCTTGGTTCTAATACTTGGGATTGAGAATGTTTCAGATTTTGGAGTAAATGATATGGTGAAGTTGAAGAAATGAAAAAAAAAATTCTCTATCAGTGTTTTTATATTTTAACAATATATAAACAACACAATAGAAAACAATCACAAATACCTTTACTCACAATGTTACATGGTTTACTAAATCACAGTAGTTCACTATGACTACATATGCACTATTAGATCATCTTTCACAGGACAAACAGTAAGTCTTAGCCCTATCCCAAAGAGTTCCCAGATCTGAAAACAAAATTTTGTATTCTGGAATATTTCAGATGTTGGAACTTCAGATTGGAGATATTCAACCTGTATTGTGTTTATGCCTTTCTATTGAATTCAGGAAATTTCTATTAGAAGGATTGGTTAGCAAGGTTTGAATTTCCATAATGATTTTAACTCTTACAATAATCACCATTATTTATAATAAATTGTAACATTACTATTATAATATTGTGGTATATTATACAGTATTGTGTGGAAGAAATTACTTTCCATTTATGATATAGCACAACTAAGTTGAATCTTTATTCCAGATAATCTATCCCACTTATGGCAGAATGTAATTATGAATGACAATATATGAGTTAATAATACATTTATTTCATTCTTGCTTATAAAAATGTAATATAAAAAATGCAATATTTGTTTATAAAAATGTAATGTATTAAATTGTAATATTGACTAATTTTAAGATGTTTTATTAAGTGGATATGTGATATATTTATTTGAAAGTTTTTTGTAAAATATGCCATAACATTATTTACTATTGATAAAAGCTGTACATAAATTCATTTTTATTATTTTAAAAGATTTGTAATAAATTATTTTAATTTGATAGTAGACATATTAGATGATGGAATCAATTTAACAGTTTTTTGTATTTTCATGATCATTTTTAATTTTTTAATGTACTTTCCATTTTAATTTTCCCTAACGTATATCAATATTTGCTAATTTTATTCAATTTATGTTTCTTTATGAAACCATAAATTAAAATTTACTAGATAGTAATTGAAACATTCCATGAACTTTCTTACATTATAGATTTTAACATTATATTGTTGATTTTCAATGGACCTCAGTTTTGTTTGATCATATCAAATACTCAATTTGCTTTAATCACTGCTTAAACTCTTATACAATATTAACAATTTAAATATAGCACTAGTAGCAGTAGAGAAAAAACTTTATTTAATATGTGCAAATGTTTTTGGCACATATTTATTGTGCCAAATTGCTGCACATTTAAATTGTTACTATCATATCAAATATTTAATTTTTTTATAGTATTGACGAAATTTAATTGTAAGATAAAATGTTTTATTCTGATATGTATATACGATAAATACGACAATATAGTTTTATTGAGAATTATTATTGTTTTCTTTTCTTAATGACTATTATTGATAATTAAATATTTTTACCAAATCAATTTGTTAATTTTAATTCATAGCCTTTAAATTTATAATATGTTTCATATTTCATTCATTAAAGTAAGTCTCATTAAGTTAAATATGCAAATAAATTATAAATGAGCAAGGAAACATATCTCTTTTATACATTTGAAATGTGTTAAAAGAATTCATATTTTCTGGAATACAAAAAGCAAAATACCATATTACTTCGAATTTAAGCCGCAGTAGAATTTTAAAATTGGAAAAAATAAAAATGATTTTATAATAGGTATTGAAATAAGAAACATTTTTGTTTACTTAAATAGGTACTAATATACATAATAAGCAAGTTTTATTTAAATAGGTAATAATATACAGGGCTGCCGAGAGAAATTTTCAGGCTCATGACAAGTCTGGGGTCTGGGCCTCACTTAAAAAAGTGCATCACTTCGGTTTAATAAAAAAAAGTCATATAAAATATTAAAAATTTATTTAAAAAAAAGTGAATAATAAATTCAAAATTTGATACATTACACACCATGCGACTGCTTTGGATGTTCTAGCGGCAACCTGTGAACGATCAGACACATTATTGACATGTCAGGTCCCAACGGATGGGCCATTTTCATTGCTGGGCCCATGACAAAGTCTCAGATGTCACCCCCTCTTGGTGGCCCTGCTAATATACATAATAAGCTACCTAATTTATTGAAAATCTTCTTCAGATATACTATCACATTTGTTTTTTTTTAATAGAGGCAGGTCTCTTCTCCCAAACATGTTCTAATCAATCTTTCATCAGTTCTGTTGTCATCTATGCATTCTTTTGTGCTAAAATTATAGCACCTTTAGGAAAATTTTCCTTGGGTACAGTTTTTCTGATTAAAATAATAAAAGATGGCAATTTGTTTCTATCAGAGGATATGACGCGATTCTGCACAGATACTATCAAAAACAACTGGATTAAATCGGAAAAGTATGAACGGGGGACCACCGAATAAATTGTTATCAATGGTCATAATACTATGCGCATGTGTAGAGCATAAAGCAAAAACCCGATCGTTGGGGAATGGGAGATCGGGAGAAATGTTAAAATATTCGCTTTGAATTTAAGCCGCACCCAAATTTTACATTTTAAAAATTTGAATAAAAAGTGCGGTTAAATTTGAAGTAATACAGTATAAATGCTTGTAATATAGCAGTCTAAAGCAAATCTTAAAGATTACTTATAATACAGCTTTTCATTTAAAATCAGCTTAAAATGAAAAATAATGTCAATTTTATTATGTTAAAAATAAATGTATTTTTATCTTACATATTAATAATTTATTATACTTCAATAAAAGTCTGACATCCAATGATTCAACATTCCTAATAGTTTAGTTTAAAAGTTGGAAAATTTTAATGTTAAAGAAACTGAAATGATTTTTGAAATTTTTCATAAAAATTCTATGAAAATTTTATATATTATAAAATTAATGAAAGATTACAGTATAAATGATTCAAAATTTCCTTTTTAGTAGCCTTACAGTAGTTTGTGAGTTACATTAAAAGAAGACTTGGAATCAATATACATATGATTAATTATAAACAAAATTTGTTGATTCAAGAATTTTGATATAAGTAATATTTGTTGTCCATATTACTTTATGACATTAAATAGATATATTTTCAATATATAAGTATTCATATTAGAAATGCAATTCTTTGTAATATTTAAATTCTGTATAATTTGAATAATTATAGAATTATTTTGTTTAAATTAATACATGATTGTTAGTACTTTCTGATAGTCTGGCATATCTTAGTAGTTTGCCTTAGTCTTGGATTATTTGATTTTTTTTTTATTATATATAATATTTAGTAAACATAAACAGTAGAATATCAGTTATCCAAAAAAATTATAATATCTATTTTTAATGCACTGATTGTTATGCTGAAATATTACTTCTGCTGCTTAATGTATTTTTTTTAATTACAGTGGATTCTGCTTAATTGGGACGTCGGACCAAGCCATTTTGTCCCAATTAAGCGGTTGTCCCAATTAAACGAAGTAATGATAAATTCTAAAATAAAATATGTAATTCGCCCCAATTAAATGAAGTAGTAATAAATTCTAAAATAAAATATGTAATTCGTATGGGACTAAGCCATTTTGGTCCAGCTGTCATCATTAAACCAAGTAATAATAAATTCTAAAATAAAATATGTAATTCGTAGGGATAAAAAAAATAATAATTAGGTACCTATTGTAATGCTTTAATAAAATTTAAAAAAATAATAATTAGATACCTATTTTAAGGATTTATTAAAATAGTAATAATTAGGTACTATTTTAATGCTTTATTAAAGTAGGTACCTAATTATTAGTTTTTTACCCAGGTATCTATTTTAATGCTTTATTAAAATAGGTACCTAATTATTAGCTTTTGTACCTATTTTAATGATTTATTAAAATAGGTACCTAATTATTAGTTTTACAGATCTCAGTCTTCAATACTGGGCTGCTGATATTCATGCCTCGGCCACTAACTGTAGAAATCCATTGATCTAATGCTTCTTCAACTTCTGGATCCTTTCCATCTTTCTTTTCGATGGAGTAGAGTAGATACTGTGTGCACATTCAATAATGAAGCATTTCTGGAAGAAATGAGAAAATATTGATTCCTTTACGACAAAAAAATATCCGATCATGATGATGATCTATCCATGTTGAACCAGCCAACTTCAAATGATGTCACAGTAATTAGCCAATAGCTAAACGACGTCGTTTATTTACGTTAGTCGTACACTTTCGGTTTGTCTGAACATCAGTACACTCAACGTATCATGCGCGACGCATTTACGTCAGCATACTGATGTCATGCTTTATGCCTGTGAGACCCAGCCTTTAGAGTTCCAGGTAACGAATGCCGATGCCCTGCGTTAAATAGGTTTAACCGTTCTGCATTAAAATCGAGGTTATTAGGGATTGATTGATTGGGTTTTAGAGGTATTTTCTTCAGGGTGAGTTGGGGCCCCACGAAGCTCGAGGCCCCCCGTGTCGCGGGGTCTGCTGGCCGTCAGCTACGCCACTGGGTATACACCATTCCCTGATATCTTGCAATACAAGAAAAATATGTAGGTTGCACCTACAGAAACCTCAAATATAAAATTCAAGAGCATAAAAAAGATGAAAAATGAACAGATTCCAAGTCCCTTTCACGGAGAGTGATTACCTGCAACTTAAGAATCGAATGGACCAAGCAAAAATAGTGAAAAGAATAGATGATAAAGAACAAGGGAGAATAACTGAAATTGTTCAAATACATAAAGAAAGATCAACTGCTATTAGTGCTAAGAATAGACATTTTATTTAATTTATGGATAAAGGCAGTACAAAAAGTAACCGTAGTACATAAAGAAAGATTGAAGAACAGACAGTCATCAATATAACCTTACTAGAAGATCTTATTGTTGCATGGAAGTGGTACAAAAGAAATACAAGCTAAGGGTAATAACAGGAAACTAATACACTGCCTACAGAATTTACAAAACATAAAAATCAGCACTCAGGCAGGGATGAGAATAAACACAACACAGTATTTAGATAGCAGTAGCACTTTTGATTTTTAATAGAAAATCCTCCCTTGATGTTCTGTTCTATAAGTAGCTGAGGAGGATTTTCTATTAAAAATCGAAAGCGCTACTGCTATCTAAATACTGTGTGTTGTGTTTATTCTCATCCCTGCTTGAGTGCTGATTTTTATGTTTTGTAAGGGTAATAACTAGAATGACTATTCATCCCAGACTTTTTGGGGCAGTCCTGAATTTTGACATAGTGTCCTGCATCAGAAAATGTCCCAGAAAACATCCTGGATTTTAAAAGCATTTTGTTTTCAAGGTGCATTTTCAATTTTTTTGAAATGTAATCTAAATAGTCAGTATTGGCTATTTGGTTTACATTTGGCAGAGTATTATCCTTAGATTGATTACAAACCAAAAAATATATATGTTACCAAATATGTGATTTTATATATACAAAAGCGATATTAATGGACTTTTAAATCCCATATAAATATATTAAAAAAGATGTTATTTTTATCATAAAATAATGCTAATTTTAAATATAACTACTATTTAAATATAACTACTATTTAGTATCCCCTCAACCCACTTCCGGCTCAACACACCAAGGGGGTGGCAATGTACAACTCACCATTTGTGGAGGTTGTGCAGCGAAGTGATGTGGGTTGGAGAAAGCAATGGTGAACTACCCTGTAAAAACCTCACCTCAAAATTCTATGGATCAAGACCGAAGTGTTATCGATATGGTGTTGGACAGTGGGCCCCCTGGGCTAGACAACATCGACCATGCTACTGGGGAAGAGCAAAGAATGAACTAAAGTAGCCAAGCCAAGAATGACGCAAGAGGGGAAAACCCACCTGGAGGCTCGATTGCTGATGTGGCCACCGGCAAAAAGGACCACCTGAGCTGCAAGGATTTATTTACAATAGAAACATGGAACATTAGAGGCATGAACATAGGGAAATTAGAGATCATCAAGCACGAGATGACAAGGACAGGCCTGGACTTGCTGGGAATAAACGAGCTCCACTGGACGGGATCGGGAGACCTCAAGTCAGATGATTACATAGTTCACTTCTCGGGAAATGACTACAATAGAAGACGTGGAGTGCCTTCATGGCTAACAAAAGATTGGCAAAGTACATAGAGAACGCGAGGTGCATAAGTGACCGGATTATGACTATCTGCCTCAGGGGGAAATCCCTGGGTGTAACCATCATCCAAGTCTACGCTCCAACAGCAGATGCAGACAAACAGGACATTGTTGATTTCTACACGGCCATTCAGAATACACTCGACCAGCCCTCCAAAAAACACATCATTTACATCATGGGCAATTTCAATGCCAAAGTCGGCGATGGAGAGGATGGACAGGTGGTTGGGAGACATGGGTTGGGCGATCGGAACGATACTGGGGACCGCCTAGTGAAATTCTGCCAGGAGAACAAGCTTAGGATCACCAACATCTTCTTCCAGCAACATAAATGCTGCCTGTATACCTGGACTTCGCTCAATAGCCAACACCGCAACCAGATCGATTACATCTTATGCCAGCAGAGGTGGAGGGGCTCCATAACAGCAGCCAAGACCCTCCTAGGTGCGGACTGTGGGTCCGATCACCAACTACTCATTGTCAAGATCAAGATTCGGTTGTGCAAAGTCAAGAAGACAGTGGTAGCTATGAAGTTTGACGTCAGCAGAATCCTAACCCAGTACACGACTGAGGTGAGGAACAGGTTCGAAGCGCTCGGCTTGGACACTGGACAGACTGATGAATTGTGGGCAATGATCAAAGGGACTATCATAGAGACTGCTCTGGAATATGTCCCCCACAAGAGGCCAACCAAGGGAACAGTTTGGCTAACTGAGAAGACCCTGCAGATCGCAGAGAAGCGACGTGAAGCCAAGGCCAAAGGCGAGCTAGACGAGGCCAGACAACTGCATGCAGATTTTCAACGTGAGGCAAGGATCGACAAGAACATCGCCCTTAATGCCCACTGCATCAGTCTCAAAGAAGCTTTCAGGAATGGCCGAATCCGAGAATTATTCGCCACAGTGAAATAGATGAAAACTCCCTTCTCAGCCTGACAATCAACCATCAAAGATCATGATGGCAACGACCAGCATCCGAGAATTATTCGCCACAGTGAAATAGGTGAAAACTCCCTTCTCAGCCTGACAATCAACCATCAAAGATCACGATGGCAACGACCAGCAAGATATCAAGGAGAGATGGCAAGAATACACTGAAGACCTGTACACTTCTGTTGACGATCAACAGAATGAAGATCAGACAGACCAGGGACTTCAAGAACCAGATCTTCTTGAGAGCAAAGTGGAGTGGGTGATGTGTCAGCTACCAAGCAACAAGGCACCTGGCATTGACGGGATCCCTGCCGAACTGCTCAGGCCAATCCCAAGAGCTGCCTTGACGGCTTTTGTCAGCAGATTTGGAAATCCTGCACATGGACAGCTAATTGGAGGCAGTCAGTTTTCATCCCCATATCAAAAAAGGGAGACACAAGGGACTGCACCATATCGACAAGGAGAGGAGACTATCGAACCATTGCCTGCAAGGGACTATCGAACCATTGCCCTCATACCACACGCCAGTAAGGTTCTATTGAAGGTCATTCAGAAGCGACTGGGCAACGTCATTGATCGGGAACTACCAGACGTCCAAGCGGGATTCAGGCAGAGCCGGGGGACCCATGATCACATTGCAAACCTAAGATGGATCATGGAGAAGGCTAGAGAATACCAAATGAAGCTCTACATGTGCTTCATTGACTACTCCAAGGCATTCGATTGCGTGGACATAGCAAGCTTTGGGTCACCCTGCGGGAACTGGGAGTGCCGGAACACCTGATCAGATTGATCAGATCACTCTACCAGAACCAGGAAGCTACTGTGAGAACCAGATATGGAGATACAGATTGGTTCAAGATCAAGAAAGGCACCAGACAGGGCTGCACCCTCTCCCC
>AYEL01077970.1:0-20162 GCA_000484575.1 Olivierus martensii
CATGAACACCATTTTCATGTTTAGCTATAATTTCCTTTTTTGTATCAACAGTAATATGTTTAGGATTCTTAACACCATCTTCACTAACACTTTTTAATTTTTTTGGGAGCCATAATAAGGGATAAATTTAATTAAATAAAGAAAAACTAAAATATCAATACTTGTTGTTGGGACTCTACTGTATCCACGTGAGCTGGGCAAACTGAGTTACTACTGGGGGCGAGGCTGTGCACTGGGATGTGTGTGTGTTCGTGAACTGAAGCATCGTTCATGAAGCGAAGCAAAATTTGTTCGCAAATGGTGTTCGTAGACCGAGTTGTTCGTGGACCGAGACATTCATGATCCGAAGTATCACTGTATATATTAATATAAAGTACTGAAAAAATAGGATCAAAAATATATTTGGTAATTGTGTTATGCCCTCTTTGCTCTAGTAACATTTCCTTTGGCAGCTAAAGAATCTGCCATATTTATTCTAAAAAATATTTATTTCTTCTCAATATTATTATTGAAAATATACAAATGTGTGAATATTCATATTTAAATGTACATGAAAATATTAATTGATTAAAAACTTTATAAATAAGATTGGAAAAATATAAATTGGTGTGTTAAAAGTAACTGTTATACTATATATCACTTAATCCAATGGTTTCCAAACTTTCTGTGTCTGCACCTCCTTTTTTTCATAGCAGTCTAATTTTAGAAATACTTTCTACTTACAGTTTAATACTATAAAACAATATACCATATTTTGTATATATAAAGTTCTTATATGTAAAAAATATATATTTATTATGGTGTAATAAGTTTTAATACAATTAAACAAATCTTACAAAAAAACGAAAAATGGAATACATGTATAATACAACATAATATCTAATGTGATGGGTGGGCTTGTTTTTCAGCACAAATTTTCTCAAATTGGGGTGTGATTGAAGATATAGCTACTCGCAATTCTTTTGATTGAAAAAGAATTACTAAACCAGATCGATATTTTGTCTTTAAAATAGTTACAACAGAAAGTTTCTGGATTTATGAATATATATATTGTATTTATAATTCTTTTGCCATTTCATTTTTTTGACACCAATTTGAATTCATTTTTTGCTTGTTTGTCTCAAAAATGATGGTTTTGTTAATTCTTACTTCCAAATAGTGTCAAATTAAAAAGATCAAAGAAAAATCTAATGTGAAATTTCTGCTTTTTATTTAGCTTTGGAAGTATCATACAGAGAAGCTGTGCACAATATGTTTAGGAAAATGCATAGTTTTTATAATCCTTTTGAGATTCCTTTGAATCTAAGCATTTTTCATTTTTATTTATTGAGAATCTTAAATGAAAAGTTTATATTAACATTCTATATATATTTGATCATTTGCAATAAAATATTATAATAGTAATTAAAAACATTTAACTCTGTGAATAATAGAATGAAGGGAATTTAATTATGAACTGATCAAGGCAGATACCATTTCTAATATCATCTCTGAACTAATATAATGTACTGTAATATACATCAGACCTCAATAATAAATGATTATTCTTTATTGTATGTTTATTTTGCATATATAATTTCACTTTTTTGATATAGTACTGGATTTAGCTAGGATATTCTACCAAGTTAAATACAAATAATTTCATTTCTAAAACTGTAACAAGCAGGGCCAGCAGAAGTGGATGTGCCAGTTGTGCACCACACAAGGGTGCTAAACTATAGGGAGTGCCAAAAAAGGACTGGTAAAAATTCATGATGAAAAAAATTATTAATATTTTTAAAGTAATTAATATTTTACATTAGGTTATGGAAACAAATTTTTAATTTCCAAAATTAAAAAGTGGCACTAGTGTATCATTGCTTTACACTTGCACTTGTTTAATGGTATGAAACAAAATAAATAAGTACACTGCCAACATTAAGAAAACTATCATAAAAAACTATTATTATTTTAATTTTTGGAAGGTGAATTATAAAAGACGATCTTTCTTTTCAATTAATAAGTTATTAGGTATCTTTTGTAAACAGAAATAGAAGAAGAAGAAGAAAAATAAAAAACATATGAAAAATTAATTAAAAAAAAAATAAAAAAATTTGTGAAATAAAACGATTGATGCAAAGTTGAATTAAATTGCTTTCAGCATTTTTATTTTAGTTAATCGGGTTTTTTTAAAGAGTTATTTAGAGAATGAAGCGAAACATCAAAGGTAATCAGTCTCTTTTACTAAGCTGCACTTTAAATCTTCCATTTCGTTAATGAATCAGTTTGCTGGTTATATTTGCCATTGTATTCTAGTAAATACGACTCCATTTTCTTGATTATCTCTCTAATTTCAGAGTTTGAAAATAATATAAGTTTAAAACTGGAAGAAATTTCTTTTTTTTTTTTTTTATAATTTTAATTACAAGTTTCAATATTTTAATGCATTTTTTTTTTTTTTTTTTTTTTTTTTTTTTTTTTTTTCCATAATTTTAATTACAAGTTTCAATATTTTAATGCATGTAGACGACAATTAATTATATATATATTTTTATAAAGTAGTATTTTTCAAATTAAATAGTATAAGTCTAGCTTGAAAAAAAATTCTACCAGCTATACATATCTGGAATTTGAACATTCAAAGCGAAAATTATGCAAAATAGAGAAGATATCTGTGTATATTATATATCCATAATGTGTACAATAAATAATATTATTCTCTGAAAATAATTGTAATTTGTTTTAAATAATTATATTTTTAAAAATTTATTTTCTCTTTGCTTCCACTTATTTGTAATATTTTAAAAAGTATTTCTTTTTTCATTTTATTTAAAGTATTGTTTTTATTTTTATATTTTTCCAACGAGTCTGGAAAGAACTTTAAAATATAAGAATTTATATTGTCTATCCTTCTGAAAGCATAAATGTGAGGAAAAAAAATTGATCGAACTCAAATTTTAAGTGGAAATCGGCAATATTCCTTTAAATATTGTATATATTTTGAAAATAGTTAGAATCGATTCTTTTTTTTTTCATTTTGTTAATTTTAAGTAGGTAATACTGGTAAGATGTATTCGATCAAATTAAAATTTTCTATTTGGTCAAATCTAATTAATCTTTGTCTTTTTTTTTTTATCAAAAGTGCATTAAGAATCATTAAGCCCATGTATGAAGCGTGTTTACTATTTAATCGTAGTGAAACAGTAAAAAATAAAGAAACATAGCTGTTTAAATTGAAATTTTTGATTTGGTCAATAACTATGCTAGAAATATTTATCAAATTCTTTCATCTACCAATATCAGTGGTTCTCAACCACTGTGACGCGGCACATTAGTGTGCCACCAAACTTTAACGGTGTGCTGCGAAAAATTAAGAATGAATTGTATGTAATGTAATTGTATGAATCATTATATTATTAATAGTCAAAACGTGGCAGCTGGATGTCCCTTTTTCAGTGGAACTACTGTACCGATTTCCATAAATAGGGTATCTTTAGAAAGATCTAATTTTTGGATGTCTGCGACAGCCAAATTATTTGTTGTTATTAATAATTTATGACAGTCCAAATTATTTGTTGTTATTAATAATTTAAAAATTAAAGAATATGAAATTATAGTTCCTCTAAAAAGACAGAATTCGCAGATGGCGATGTAACGTAATAATGGATGCCGTTTTACGATTCCTTCTTGTATTCCCTACACGAGTTCGAAGGTGTTTTTGTCGTTATATACAGTATTATTAGATTAAATCACAAGATTATATTTCCGCTCATTTACATGAGCGGGTAATTTCTAGTATATCTTATATTAATAGTAAAACGTGGTTGACTGGATATCCCTTTTGCAATCGAATCACTGTACCGATTCCTATAAATAAGTTATCGTTAGAAAAATCTAACCCTCGAATATCTGCCACAGCCAGAAATTTTTGTCGTTATTCATAATTTAAAAATTAAGGCATAAAAATTAAATTAAAATTATAGTTTCTCTGAAAAGATAAAATCCGCAAATGGCGTTATAACTTAATAAGAATCGCCATTTAATGATCCCGTGTACGAGTATGTCTGTAATCTGAATGTAATAAATAAGAATAAATGTTATAACTTAATAAGAGCCGCCATTTAATGATCCCGTGTACGAATATGTCTGTAATCTGAATGTAATAAATAAGAATAAATACAATATCAGTTAATAAAAGTATGTTGTTAAATCTAAATTATTATTTAAAATATTTAGGTGTGCCGCCAATTTTAAAATATTACAATGTGTTCCTCAACAGAAAAAAGGTTTAGAACCACTGATCTATATATAAGAGATCTTAAACGATCAAAACTTGATTCATGTTTACAAAATTACATGATGTATCAAACTGAAATGCTTTACAGCAGGGATGAACAGATTTGTTAAGAAGACCAAGGGCCGCATAGATTCACTGCTACTTACAGGAGGGCCACCAAAAAAAATTACGAAAGTTTTTTTGTCGTTATTCATAATTTAAAAATTAAGGCATAAAAATTAAATTAAAATTATAGTTTCTCTAAAAAGATAAAATCCGCAAATGGCGTTATAACTTAAGAATCGCCATTTAATGATCCCGTGTACGAGTATGTCTGTAATCTGAATGTAATAAATAAGAATAAATATTTTTTTCTTTATTGGATGCGTGGTATTGCATTGATTTAACAATTTTTTTTTTATATTAGGTTCGACATTTGTAGTAATTAAATGCAAGATTGATACTAAAATTTTATTAATTAAGCGGCAGTGCTACCTTATATGTATGTACAATTTTTTTTTTTTTAAATTACCTATTCACACATATAAGTACAGTAAAAATAAAGAAATGTTTATTATTACAAATATGATTATTATTTTTTCTTATTGTTTGAAAACATTATTATCGAACAACTGTAAAAATTAATTTCCATCAGAAAAATATTATTTGAAAATGCACTGTTCAAAACTACAAATAATATTTCGTTGATTGTGTGACTTATTAAAATTACACAAAATGAAGCAGGCCGCTAACAAATCAATGGAGGGGCCTCGGTCTGTTCATCCCTGATTTATATAAAATTAAAAAAGAATAAAATTTTATGTTCGATATAATCCACATTAATTTATTAAAAATTATTAGAATATTATTCTATTTTTGCGATTTACGTTACCATCAAAGAAAAAAAAATAACTATAAAATTTAATTTTATAAAATTAATTATCGTTTATTTCCCCTTTATTTGAAAACAAAATTCATTAATTTGGACAATATTAGTTACGAAATGTTTCTCTTTATAGAAAAAATGTTAAAGCAATAACTTTCATAAAAAAAAAAAAATAACAACAGTTTACATGAATTACAAAATATATACTGTGCATAACAAATTTAACTGAAATGGATTCTTAATTATCTGCCTGGGTTTTATAAAGAATACTGAACCAAAATTTCTGATTTTCAACAATGGTCTATTCAATTTAATCCAATTCTATCGTGTGTAATCTATCCGTCTACTGAAAATTGGATGTGGCACTTTAATGGACTAACGTTGTTATAAGTGAGTTGATCCCCCATCCACACTGGTAACACATCTATTGGTAATAGAACACACACCACATCCATCCCTATATATAATCGTGTACTACACGTTTAGTAATTATTTTGGATTTTAATTAAAATTATTTTTGGTAAGTATTTCACATTCGAACTTTGATAATTATTATAAGAATTAGCTTGACATACGTAATGATAATTAATCTTAAAGATGATCTTTGCTTTGCCATGAATAGTTATGTGATGTTTAAAGCTTGTTAAGTATATTAAGTGCAACGGATTTCTGATAATCTTAACAATCTGCTTAGTATGTTCAGTTTTTTATAAAGTTTCAAAGGAATGTAATCCACGAATTGAAGTGAAAAAAAACCTTAAAAAATATCAAACTGTTCATAATCGTGCAATAAATATCAAATAATGTGATCATGCACTTAAAAAAAACTATAATATTCAAGATACCAAACAAAGAAACAAAGAATAACCTGTAATTTTAATTCACAACAACAGATTCGGTTCTATCTACAACAGAAAGCACCACATACAGCCAATTTAAAATGATGAATTGTCTACCATCTGTAATATTTTTAGACTTTCCCATCTAAAGTTGGCCACCAGAAAAAAAAAATTGTTTATTGAGGATGTTCCTGTGTTCTTTACCAGATGTTGAATTTAAAATGAAAGCCACAATTTACAAAATACGTCAAGTTTACTTAAAAATTTATTTTCTTTTATTTTAAAATTTATCTAAATAATATATTTTTCTGTAATTTTACTAGATTATATAAAATTTTAGTTTTACTTTACAGTAAGATATTTTACATTCAAATTACACCTGTTTATTTTTGAGTTATGCTATTTGTTACTTTTTTTTTACTGAGAACTTTAATCATTTTGAATATAACTAGTTTAATTCTTAAAAAATTAACTATATATACTAGACAGACAGACATACAGACATACACTTTAATGTTGTTTCTTTTATGTTAACTGTTAAAAAAAATCTCATAACTGATAAGAAAACTGTTCTTTTGTAACATTAAAACAAAATAACTTTAATATATCAAAGTTTGTGATTTTCTTCATAGATTTTTATTTTTATTTTTATTGATCAATAAGAGCAAGAATCGTATTAAACCAATACTCTAGAGATTTTGTAAAAATGTTTTGTTCTTTTTCAATAAAATTTAAAATGCAGTTGTTGGAATATATACTGGAAATTTATCTATAAATACATTTGCATAGATTACACTTGGTCCTCCGTGTCTATGCTATTAATAAAGAGAAAATTATAGCGAATAAGTAAATTGGATTTCATGCTACATGCCATTGTTCATGATTAGGAATTGACAGATGACAAATTGGTAAAACCACGATTTCAATTTATCTCGATGTTCGCTTGAATAAATAGAAATTAGTCAATCATATTATATTGGCGAGATACATAACCAAGAATATTTAAAAAAAAAAAAAAAATTTGATTTCTTAAATATTATTTAAATTGTTGTAAACTTTAAATTGTTTAAAAATACTTAAAATTTGTAAAACAGAACTGCAGTTTGAGATTTGCTCTTTATTGTTTGAAATACTGTTTCATAAGGATGTTCGGTACGTTCCTAAATGGATAAATCTTGTTATCATACAAGATTACACAACAACTTTTAAAGTTTTAAAGCAAGTTCTAATCGTTTTTAATCTCTAAAATAGTATATCAACTTCATTAAAGGATTAAGAAGTAGTCTATTAAAGATTATCTCATAAATGCTGAGAATTATACAGATCAAAGATCTCATAAATTCGTCACAGATAATCTCAGAAGCTCATACCATTCTTATTTTTCTAAAAATGCTACAACAATTTGGACATTCTATGAAGTTGTTTAGTTAAAATTGAATGTAAAGTATGTAATATGCAACAGAATTGATTTATCAATAAAACGTATATAACAAGGAGGTCAATGAGAATAAATTAACACTTGTTGGCTCGAGTCAATAAATGGCTCACGCGTGATCTGTCAACCACTCAATTTGAAGAGTTGACAAGTTCGTTGCAATCCACTAATATTAACTGCAGATGACGTGCGTGGAGAGAATTCTGTGTAGAAGCTACAGTTAAAATCCATCGCCCTAATGACATTTAGTCTGACTCATCTTGTCCTACAGTTGACAGTGTACGTAGACCTACAATACGCGGTGGGACTTGATCATTTTGGGCATTTATCTACGTCAAACCATCACTTCCTCAAAGAATTTGATCCCCTTTATTAAATTATTAATGAAAATTCTGTATTATTAATATTTTAACACGTTTCGCGTTTAGAAACAAGCAGTTTCATCATTAGAGAATAATTACGCAACATGTGATATTTCGAAAGCAAATTTTCCTGAGGAAATTTACGAAATTTAAGATTTGGGATTATTGCCAGAATACGAAAGCTAAGAGAGTCATTTAGTAAATAGTTAGGATCTTCAAACTTTCCATACATGGTTATGATAATGGCAAGAAGTTATGTAAGTTTGAAAAGTATCGGATAACCTTTATATGCAGTTTATAACGGTTTAATAAGTTTGTCTTAAACTACTTAAAGAAATGGAGTCATTTTTATGAAAATCTTTCGGAGAAGAAAAAAAATTTACTTTGAAGAAAAGATGAAGAAAATTTAAGTACTACAAGCAACAGTTATCGTTAATCATAACTGATTTCTCTTGAACTTGTTGGATCCTTTTGTATAAAATGAGTTATATCGTGCTATTTTCCTGTTAACAGTATTAAAATGAAAGTAAATATGTAACACACATTAACTAGCAAAGTTGTGTTGTTGGAATCCAATTATGAAATGAAAAGTAAACAAATTTCTCTTACGCTACCATGCCTGAAACATTATCGATTTTTGATGCTAATGCTTCTTGTGAAAGCATGCAGATGTTAACAATTTTACTATTTCTAAAGCAAAATATATTTCTTAAGTAGATAATGAAAAATAATAAATAATACGAGATATTAAATAGTCACGAACGAATAAAGAAAGAAATGATAAGTAATTTCCTTAAAAAAAAAAAAAAAAAAATAGTGATATTTTTTCTGCCAATATATAAAGCCCAATAAAGTAACTGCAATTAATTGAAAAATTCATTAAATTTAATTTGTTTTAATTAAAATTAAATTAAATTCGAATACTTAAAAAAAAAGGACAAATTAATTGTTTTCACAAAAACTAATATTAAAAAGCGTGATATATGAATATAAATAATTTTTTAAATTAAATAAATTATTCGATATTAAATCATCTTTTATGTTTTAAACATTAATGAGAGATTTATATGATTGATACGTTTATAATACTGTGATTTTTTTTACTTATAATTGAAAGTGTATATAAATTATTAAATTATGAATAATTATTCTCTTTACGATCTTATGAATATTTAGATAATAATTCGTAACAATTCATTTATTATCTTAAATATCATTATCAGTATTGTAAAACGATATTTGTAAGAGTGAAGAGGTAAATCTTCAAAATAATCTTACGAATATTTAAATCACTGGTTCTCAACCTTTCTACTGAGGAACACATTTTAATATTTCAAAATTTTAAATAATAATTTAGATTTAATAACGAATTTTTATTAACAGATTATCATATTTATTCTTATTTATTACATTCAGATTGCAGACATAATCGTACACGGGATCATTAAATGGCGGCCCTTATTAAGTTATAGCGCCACTGAGGATTTTTATTTTTTAGAGAAACTGTAATTTTAATTTAATTTTTTTCTTTAATTTTTCTTTTTAGAGTGATTATAATTTTAATTTAATTTTTATTCCTTAATTTTTTTGAATTACGATTAACGACAAAAATTTTTGGTTGTGGCAGAAATTCGAGCGTGAGATTTTTCTAACGATGCTCTATTTATAGGAATCGGTACAGCAGTTCGACTGCAGAAGGGATATACAGTCAACCACGTTCCATTATTAATATATGTGATTCATACAATTACATACAATTCATTTTTAATTTTTCGCGGCACACCGTCAAAAGTTTGCCACCGTCATGCCAATATTTAAATCAGTGGTTGAGAACTACTGATTTAAATACTGGCATATCCCCTCATTTGATTCTATGATAGATTATATCCTATATATATATATATATTGTATATGATCAGTGACTATCAGAGGAGGTGCAAGAAGGGCAACTGCTCCTGAGCTTCACGATTTTAGGGGCTTTTCACCACTGTATATTTGTCATTTTTGTCATTTTAAATGTGAGCAAGCTTCTGTGAAAGAAATAAATATTATAATTGTATAAATAATAAATATTTTCTTGTCCTCACAGTTTTATTTTTAATTTTGAAGGGCCTCGAAAATATTAAGCTGTTCCGGGCCTCACATTTTTCTCTGAAAGTCACTGTGTATGACTATATGTGTTTGTATCTGCAATGCAGATATTGAATGTTATTTATTTAATCTTTAAAATTTTTAAATTAAATCTGAAAATTCGTTTCATAAAATTTTCATGTTTAATAACAACAATATAACTTATTTTCGACGAAAATTGAAAAAAAAAAATATTTTGATTAATCTAAATAATTCAATTAATAATTTATTACAAAAGGGGAAAAGTAAAAATCTGATAGAAAATGTAAAAATGAAAAATAATAATAGAAAATTGATGGTTACGTTGGAAATTATTAACATTAAATAGGTCGGAACATTATTTTATACGATCTGGATATATATCAAGCGTGATGTGTAACTCATCAATAGCAACAACAAATGCGCTTAATTTCTCATCTATTCTAAAGATAAAACGACAATAATTGGTAATTGCGTAACCTGAAGTTTACACTGCATTGATTGAAGGTAACAGCTTTTACAAACCATCCTGTTTAATGTATATCGCCTGGGTTATTAAACAAATGCAATACACTATCAGTAAAATACCGCCTTTGAAAAACACCTTACATCAATATTCATTCATTAATATTCATGAATTTATCGATAAAGTTTATTGTGTTATTAAAACAAAAATCAAAATTTTATTATATTTAATTTAATTTTGATAATTCAAAAGAAAATTTTTATGTAGATAAGTTAACTGAATTATATTAAACAAAAATTTTATGAAAATTTATGGATTTAAATACATTTTTAATGATTTTAAAATTTATGAAATCTGATAAATTATTAATATTTTTGTTGGTTTTATATTTTTTGATAAAATTATAACATTATTTTAGATACAAAATTTTTATAATTTTAAGAAACTAATGTAATAAGAAAATAATAAAATAATCAATATTACAAATCATAATTTTTCCAATGCATAACCTCATTCAGAGTTTTCAACTCATCTTCTTCAAGAGAACAAAACAATTGTTTCATAATCCATAGCAGTGGTTCCCAATCTTTCTTTGGCCATGCCATCTAAGTATTTTTAGAATTCTGATGTCCCCTATTACATATAATTTTTTTTATTCAAAAAGTGAACTCCTATTTACGTGGAAGAAGCCTAAAATGTCATTAATTTGGTCTAAACAAACTTCCAAAGAACATAGCATTCATGAAAGAGAAAAATAAAAGAATGAAAGGACAGTTGAAGTACTGAGAAAGAAATCGTTTAAAAAATAAAAACAACATGAATTGATATGAAAATAAAGTTTCAAAACTGCCATGTGCATTCTGATTTTAATTTAAAAAATATGTATGTCACAATATAATATTTATTTATTGCATATGAGGCCCAAAAACTATAAGAAATGCAAAAAATTTACTGTTAATAACTCATTATCGAACTGCTCCACGTTGGGAACCATAATCTATAGAAATATGTATTATTTTAAGTTTAAAAAAAAAAACATGAAAGTTTAGAACTATCACAACAATTTTTAACTATAAATTGGAAGCAATAGATTTGTTTCTTTAACCATGATAATATTTTGATTGAAGTGAAACTTCACGAACAAATTGGAAACTAAATTTTTACTGCAAAGATTTTTTTTCCTCCTATTTCTCTCTTCTTTACAGAAAGCTTTGTATCTAATCTCTAGCTTATGAACAAATTGGAAACAGAATAAAATGTGACAAAAAAGCAACTTCAGGGAAAAAAAATTGTGAAAATACCGTATAAAAGCCATAACCTACCGTGAACTTATTAGTTTTTAATTTTTGTCTGTAAAAAATAAATGTAGGTATTTTTTATAGACGAAGAAGAAAAATTAAAAAAATAATAAGTGCATCAAATTTAAAAAAAAAATTAATCAAGTGAATAAATTTTCGAGATTTATTTATTAATATTTAAACACTAGATATTTTAAAATAACTTTTAAAAATTCAAAAAATTTAAAAATCAAACCATTACTTTCTCCATTAAATAAATATATATAGGTTATAATACAACATAAAACAAAAGTTTAAAATCCTCTAGTGGCTTCTAACCTGTTACAATTCATGTTTAGTTATCGTCAACTGTGCTATTCTATGTCAGAAGTTATAATTATTGTAAGCTTCTAGTTACCTAATGAAATTTTAAACTGCCATTAAAGTAGCCATCCACGAAGAGTAGAAAATTGAAATACTTGATGGTGTAAAGATACGGTTCAACTAATATTTAAGTGCATGTTCTGGCATATGAATTCATATAAGCTTATTATGCATCCAAGTAAACCTTACTCTCTTGCTGTACAATAAATTTCTACGCATTATTGAAAATTATTCATTTATAAATGGGATTATGATTGGAGTATGAGATGATTTTAGTAATTGAATTTAATAGTGATCATTAAATAATTTAAAGTGATAGTGGTTAAATTTTATATTAGTTTATTAGTTTGGATTTCGTTTTTTGAAATTTGTCCCAATTAAGCGGAATCCGCTGTATTTATTTGATGATATATGTAGTATATCATAGAAATAATTTGTTATCATAGAAAATTAAAATAATTTGTTAATTTTGTTTTAATAATTTGTTATCATAGAAATTAAAAATCAGTATGCTTTAGTTACTTTAGGGCTATTTTGGTTATTTATAAACCATTTTCCTAAATTAATTAATTATTTTATAGTACTTCATATTTTAAAATATAGTAATAATAACCTTGTATACAACAATTTAATTGTAGGCTGTATATGATTAACTAAACCAACCTCATCCCAGTTCAGATAACCAACATTCTATTGTAATAAAATAATTAAAAACAAGTTGATTGGTGAACTAAGCCATGCTACATATATATTTATTCCAAGAAAATGCAATGCCTTCATCCTATATTAAATTATTATTATAGATATCTATCAAAAAAATTTATATTTTAATATAATTTAATTGAAATACATCAAATTATTTTTAATGTTTCATTTATAATTTATTTTTAATAGATTATTGGAGTTGATCCTCACGGCTCAATTTTGGCTGAGCCAGAATCATTAAATACAACTAAAATTACAATGTATGAAGTAGAAGGAATTGGTTGTGATTTTGTTCCAACAGTATTAGATAGATCGGTAAAAATTATTTTATATTTTATAAATTAAATATATAAATAATAAGTCAATAAGAATGCATTGATAAACAATATATTGTAATAAAAGTTATATCTGCTTATATTCAATATGATTAATATTTTATCATCAAAGCATACAGCAGCAGTACTTTAGAAAATCAACACTTTAATAGGCAAAGTATTTTTGGATAGATCCAACTTCAGCACCTTACAAAACCATAGAACATCATACGTTCTATGGTTTTGTAAGGTGCTGAAGTTGAATCTATCCAAAAATACTTTGCCTATTAAAGTGTTGATTTTCTAAAATACTGCTGTTGTGTGCTTTGATGATAAAATATTATCAATATATTGTTATTGAATTTTATATTGTGATATGTTAAAAATATATTGTTAAATAAATGATTTATTTATTCTTATTAAAAAGTAAATTATTAATTGTTTCAGAGATAGCAATGTATAAAAACACTAAAATATTTCAAAGATTAAATTAAATCATTTATTTGTTTTTGTATTTTTAATTACAAACTATTCCAGAATAGGTTTTATTTTTTGATATATCCATCTTTGTCTATCAGCATACATCTTGACATAAATATTATCAAACATACATTAAATGCAATATATTTTAAATTTCATCTGCAATTTTAGAATCAGGATGGGTAAAATAACGTTTTTTTAGAGTCATTTAGTACAACATGCTTTCAAGCAGTAAATGTTTTTCTGTTTGAATGTTATGTTATTGTGAATAACTTTGTGAAATAGATTATATAATAAAAACAGAGGGACATAATCTTAAAAGATTTTATTTCTTTTAACTCCTTTTATTTCTTATAAGATAGATAAGCAGTTTCAGAACAATTTTGGATTAAGAGAATATTGGCAGTTATTTTATATATATTATAAATTTTATCAACAACATGGTTTTAAAAAATTTCTTTTTAAAATTATTATATAAATACAGATCTAAACATCATCCAAATTTTCTCAATTTTATTAAGAATATTTGATGATTTCAAATATTTTTTTTATTTTAAATATTTTGGTATTTTATTTAACTTTCTTCTATTATAAAAAATAGTATGTAGATGAATTTTATTGTATAGGAGCTCCATGGATTATATAAATTTAATTTTTTAAAAAATTTTGGCATGCAAAATATTTCAAAAAATCATTATTAGATATTAGTATTCAGTATAATATCACAATTTTATATGGTGGTATTACCTTGCTGGAATGAAAGTAAATGACATTGTCAATAGTGTTATTATTGATAGTTAACTCTTAAAATTATATGTAACGTTAAACACCATACAGTGAAACCTGTCTAAGTTGGACACATTTGGTTCCTTCAAAATGTGTTCAAGTTAGAGAGGTGTCCAACATAGAGAAAGATTCATAAAATCAAATTTTTTCTAAACATACGCCAACATAGAGAGATTCATAAAATCAAAATTTTTTCTAAACATACTAACATAAAATTTTCATGTCAGTGCAAAACTTTATTCAAATCAAATTGGAAACCTTGTCTCAAGCCTTTTAGTCAATTCAAATTGGAAACATTTATTTTAAATGAAATTCAAAAATGCCAAATACAAACTAACAGTCTATCAATGGTTTCAACATGAGAACTATTTATTTGTAAAGAAGTCTGTATGAAGCCTTTTTTATATTTAATTTACACTTTATCCATGCATTTTCAGTTTTATTTATTTTTATACCAAATAGAGTTTCAACAATCTCTGGTTCATTATTAGAAAATACATATCATTCAAATTCTCTACATATTCCATAACTGTTTCATGATCATTCCAACAAAGTCTCTATATGAATTGAGCTGGATATAATCTTTTCATTTAAATCACTGGCTGTGCTTAGTGATTTAATTGAAAAGATTTCATATTCAGCCAGTGATTTCATATTCATGATGGAGAAGATTGAAGATTTTACAAATTTTGACAACAGTTAAAATTTTATGATGATAGTTCTCAGGAAGAGCACTCAGTTCTTCTCCTAGGTCAAAGTTATTGACCTCTTGCATTCCTTCCTGAATCTGTAAGGGAACCCAGCTTTTTTAAAACATTTCTGAATAGTTAATTGTGAAACTTCTTGTCATGCAACATAAATCCATCTCACTACATCCAGAATTGTAAATGATCAGTAATTTGCTTCTTTTGGTCTAATGTCAGTTTATTTGATTTTCTTTTACTGCTTTTTAAGATCTCTAAGGAAAGCTTAATCACAGCAACAGAAGAAACAGCACACAATTCTCAATGAAAAAATATAAAATATAAACCAACGTCTACAAATACCAAAACTAGCTAATTATAGCCTAAATATTTTTAATTTTATTGCAATAAAATATTCTGGCTATAATTTGGCTGGATTTGGTTTGATT
Organism: Olivierus martensii; assembly: GCA_000484575.1. NCBI lineage: Eukaryota > Metazoa > Arthropoda > Arachnida > Scorpiones > Buthidae > Olivierus > Olivierus martensii. Next base: position 15,431 of record AYEL01077970.1, read on the forward strand.
TTTCTCAATGCTCAGTGTTTGTATTTACAGTAATAAGTAAACTATGGATTTATAAGTCATCAATAACCATTTGAAGGCATGACTAATCAATGTTATAAGTTTCTCTTTCACAAATTCCTTTGGATAATCTAAACCTAAATAAAATTTAAGATTTTATTTTGATCAATTATCAAAAAATGTCCATCTTATTAGAAACAGTTGTTCAAGATACAAGATAGAGAGGTGTCCAGGATATAGAGGTTTGGACATATAGTAAAATATAGGCTTTTGTCCGGTTCCAGGTAAAGTCGTTCAACATAGAGAGGTGTCCAACTTGACAGGTTTTTTCTGTAATAGAAATGTTTTTGATTAGTAAAGCTAACCATCATCAGCTACAAAATATGTACAGGAGAATAGATAACAAAAAAGAACAGTTGTTCTAAACTTACAAATTCAAAAAGAGAGCATGCGTTCCAGTAACATTAACACATGCACTAATTATATTATACTAAAAGTAACAAATAATATGCCAAATTACATCATGAAACTATTAAAATAGCAGTAAAATTAAAATAAATATTTAATAAGTAATAAGACATTTAAAGTGGAACATAAACTGACAAAAGATAACAGTTTTTGTCTTCCTTTATTATTGTAAAGTGTTAAGTACTACTATTAGTACATCATACATCCAGATGGTTGAAAGATTGTCACTGGGTGTTCATTAATCATATTCTTGAAACTAACACTTTTTAAAATCTGCATGCACTCCATCATTAATCCTTCCTTTATAGTATCACACAATTTGACCATCTTTATCCATTCCCAGTCAATTTCTATGTTATGTTTGTAAAACCTCCTATATAATACAGTTTTCATATTTCCTATTTTTAAATCATTTCTGTGCTTGAGTAGCCTATTCTTGAAGAATAAGATAGTTTAATAAACTTATTAAATGGAAATTTAACATAGTTATATCTATAATTTTCTTAAATTCTCTCTCCTATTTACACACAAAAAAATTTTCTTTTATGGCCATATTAAAATCATCTGGTTACTGCACTTGAGAATCCCGTTCTAGAATAAACATTAAAAAAATTGAATAATCCAGTTATCAACAAACTTTAATAACTTATCAGATAAATAACATCTGTTTAATACGGGGATATGTTCCAACAAAATCTAGTGCTAAATGAAACAGCATTAAATGAGGCTATCTTAACATGTAAATAATGGAGATAGATGAAACAGGACAATGAATTAAAAATATATATATATTATTTTTTATTTTATTTTGTAACATTCATCATCATCATCATCATCATATTATTAATACTTTGAATTTAAGCTGCACTTTTTATTCAAATTTTTAAGATGTAAAATTTAGGTGTGGCTTAAATTCAAAACAAATATTTTAACATCTTATTTCTCCTAATCTCCTACGCCCCAATGTTCGGGTTTTTGTTATAAGCTCTATGCATGTGCCTAGTATTACTACCTTTGATAACAGTTTATTCATTGGTCTCCCATTTGTACTTTTCTGATTTAAACCAGTTACTCTTTGATAGTAGCTTGTAGAATCACATCGTATCTGGCCATATTTTAATTATAAGAAAAATCACAAATTACTAAATCTGTTTATAACCACTGATGGAAACAAATTGCCATCTCTTATTATTTTAAACAAAAAACTGTACTCAAGGAAAATTTTCCTAAGGATGTTATAATTTGAGCACAAAAGAATGCTGAATGACAATAGGATTGATAAAAGATGATTATAACATGTTTGGGAGAAGATACCTAGTACTATTTTTAAAAAAGATGAAACTGATAGTATATCTGAAGAAGATTCTCAATAAATTAGGTAGCTTATGTATATTAGTACCTATTTAAGTAAATAAAAATGTTTCTTATTTTTCAATACAAAAATATTCCTATTATAAATTCATTTTTATTTTTTCCAATTTTAAAATCCTACTGCAGCTTAAATTCAAAGTTTTATGATATTATTGTATTATATTAATCATAGACATTTTTTATTGCTAATTTCAATTTATATTCATAAATCATTCCTGAAAATCAAGAATATTCGAATAAATAATTTATGTGAAAGGTTCTTCCACATCACAAACATAAATTATTTGATACTTTTTGTTTTTTCGTTAATTAAGAAATCATCTAACATCATTTGCCTTTTCCTCTTTTGTTCAGAAAGCAATTGTTGATAGCCGGACATTGCAAACATGACACTTCATCTTTCCTTTGAACTTCTATTAAAATTTGAATCATTTTATGTAAACTGATCCATAATTTCTGTAATAGTAACTAAACTTGTTTTAAGAAAATCCATTGAAAGTTCCTTTTGATCTTCATTTTCAGAAATGCAAACTTCCTTGTCTTCATGTGATTTCAGATTTATATGAGTATAATGGTTTGAAAAACTGCACCAAAGTGAATCAAAATAAAAAAAATGTTGAATTCAGAAAAACTGTGTTATATTGAAACAGTGTTAAATGGAGCAGTGTTAAGCGGGGTCTTACTGTATGTAACAGTAAGACCCCGCTTAATTACCCCGTAATTCTTTGTTTTCTAATTAGATTGGCTATTTGCCAGTGTATTAATGATATCTCATTACATTGCTATATTATAGTTGTATGAATGTATTAATTTCAAGTTGTATTAATTTAAAGTAATTTTAGCATCATTTCGATCAGAATATTTATTAATTATTAAATCAGTGAGGGCTCATGGCTGGATTTAGCTTGGTCAGGAATAGATCTATTCGCAAAAGTCCGATGTCACTAATAAAAAAAAATTCTAAATTAATATAATTGTCTGAAGAATCAATCCACTTGTTGACCTCGGTGGTCTAGCGGTATGACGTTGGGACGTTAGCCCAAAGGTCCCAATTCAATCCCGGGCCGAGGCGGATTTTTTTTCAGACAAATTAGTTAAAAGGTGGTCTAGCGGTATGACGTTGGGACGTTAGCCCAAAGGTCCCCGGTGATCCTGGGCCAATGCGGATTTTTTCTTCAGATAAGTTAGTTAAAAATTATATTTTAATTATTAATTAATAGATGGCGCCACTCATTGATTTAATAATTAATAAATATTCTGATTATGAGATGGCACTAAAATTAATTTAAATTATTTCAAATCATTAAAATTTCTGTTAAGATTTTCAAGGGATAGAATTTGGCGAGATAATTAGATTCATTTGGAATAAATTCCCTTGAGGTTTGTATTGTATATAGTTGTATGAGTGAATGTGAGTGGATATCGGGCCTTTAGTCATTTTAAGAACTTTCAGCATTTCATTGAATGATATTGATTAATTTAGCTCCATTAGAAAATTATGTACACTAAATAGATAGATCTAAATTTTTTTTAATTATGACACATTTTGTCAAGACATCCAATTATAATAAAATGAAAAAAATTAAATGGTACTATTAGTAAATAATCTCTTGATTGATTCTCTTAATGTATACTTTAACAAAAATATAGCTTAGAACATTTTTTGAATCATGATTCAGTTAGCTTCATAATATAATATTTCAACAAATATGTTTGAAATAATAAATGAAATCAATGTATGGAATAATTTTCAATCAAAGAAGTCCTTGTAATGGACAACTCAATGAAGGTTGCCAACATGATCGATTTACACCATGGTCAATATACAATATCACAGAAATACAAAACTCAATATGTTTTAAAGAAAATCTTTTCCAAATTGAAGCATGAAAAGACAAACAGACTTGCAAATTTGTGAATTTTTCTGTAGATCATGAGCAGGGGATTAAAGAATTGTACTACTGAAACTATAAACAAATCAACATTTAAATAATAATAATAATAATAATAACCCCTCCTGAATCCTGATAAGCTGCCTCAAAGTGGCGGAGGGGTGTACATGGGCAGAATAGGCGAGGCAAATCAGAAATTTTATTTCTTGTAGGGTCACCCTTGACTAGAAGGCTATTCCACTATGCTCAACTAAATGCTAGCAGGTATCCCACCTCTGTGGTGTTTTTCTAGTATGCAATGTTACAAAGCAGAAAACGAAAGCATTACTGCTCAGACATCGCCCGGGTTAACAAGGTTCACGTCTGTGAGTTAGGCAGAGGTTCACATTCAGAAAGTTTACTACAGTTTCCCTTGGCCAGTGGTGGCGAAAGCAGCACCAACCCAAGCCTAGCTACTGCAATACACATACCTACAGTAGGAAACGGGTCACCACATTAGAACCCAACCAGCCAAAGTGTTTCCCTGAAAACTCAGCCAGAAACCACCAAGGCTAGAAAACCACACCAGCGCATGAAATAGACAATAGACATGAACAAATTCATCATGTGTACATACTACACAATTACAAAATTCAACTGACATGAACGAATTCATCATGTGTACATACTACACAATTACACGACATACACGAGTACAGAAGGAAACTCTATGACAAGTTAACAAACAGATACCCAAACATCATCTTTCTTTGATCTGCATAGCAGATCAAAGAAGAACCATCATCCACAGAAACCTCATACCACACAGTACGTTGCCTTTACTATTGAAAAACACGTTACTTTGTCAAACGGTATATTCATTTCGAAATTGCAGATATCTACGGCTTAGAAATGTACTAAATAACTGTATAGAGTTGATTCTTACTGTCTAAGTATTAGTAATCTTATGAAACTAATGTGCTTGACATTATAAATATATTGTTATAAAGAGAAATTTGCACACA
>AYEL01077971.1:0-14808 GCA_000484575.1 Olivierus martensii
GAAAAATTAAAAAAATAATAAGTGCACCAAATTAAAAAAAAAATTAATCAAGTGAATAAATTTTCGAGATTTATTTATTAATATTTAAACACTAGATATTTTAAAATAACTTTTAAAAATTCAAAAAATTTAAAAATCAAACCATTACTTTCTCCATTAAATAAATATATATAGGTTATAATACAACATAAAACAAAAGTTTAAAATCCTCTAGTGGCTTCTAACCTGTTACAATTCATGTTTAGTTATCGTCAACTGTGCTATTCTATGTCAGAAGTTATAATTATTGTAAGCTTCTAGTTACCTAATGAAATTTTAAACTGCCATTAAAGTAGCCATCCACGAAGAGTAGAAAATTGAAATACTTGATGGTGTAAAGATACGGTTCAACTAATATTTAAGTGCATGTTCTGGCATATGAATTCATATAAGCTTATTATGCATCCAAGTAAACCTTACTCTCTTGCTGTACAATAAATTTCTACGCATTATTGAAAATTATTCATTTATAAATGGGATTATGATTGGAGTATGAGATGATTTTAGTAATTGAATTTAATAGTGATCATTAAATAATTTAAAGTGATAAGAAATATTATATTATTTTGCATTAAGCATATCAATAAATATTTTTTTTTTTTTTTTATAAAATAAAAATATTTTTGATATTTATCTTTATTAATAAAGTTAATATATTGTAACCAAGTTTTATTTTCATAAAATATTGTCAAACTTTTATTTTGGAATAATAATTATTATTTTTTATAATAAACAATTTTATATTTAGTTTTTAATAAAAATTTATTTTTCGAAAATCAATAAGTATCCAAGTAATAAAATATGCATTTAATTTTGCCATTATGAATATTTTAAAATATATAAATAATTTTCGAATTTATAAATCATAATATTCAGTAAAAATAAAATTGATTTTCGATAGCAAATCCGAAGTTTATAATTTAACAATATATATTTTGTCGTGTGACAAAATATTGTGAAATTATAAACACTAATTACCCCATATATAATAATAATAATAATGTTTATTTAAACTATTAGGGGAGTTCTTTGTAGAAGAGAAGAATACATGTTACAAAATATTCAGTTATATTCAGTTTAAATAAACATTAATATATAAAATATGACAATATATTGTGAAATTATAAACTCTAATTAATTCCACTAATAATAATAATAATAATAACAATGCTTATTTAAACTAATAGAAGAGTCTCCTGTGAAAGAGAAGGAATACATTATGGTGAAAATTGTTACTACATAATGGTATTTTTACAAAATCTAACAATTTATTACAGAATGTTTTCTATGAGACAGTTTTTGCAGTTCATAATTAGTTTTTTGATGAACTCAAGCATCACACAATTTATTACAGGATGTTTTCTATGAGACAGTTTTTGCAGTTCATAATTAGTTTTTTGATGAACTCAAGCATCATAGTAGGTTGAAAATCGATTGAATAAAATTGGAAATATTATGCATATGCTAGTTTTGGAATGATCTTGAAGGTGGATTTGGAAATTATCAATGCAATAATTCTTAGAGAAGTCGATATTGTATTTGTTCCGGATATTATTTAGATTTTGGCATTCAACTAAAAGATGGAAAAGATTTAACGGTGACAGATGAGAAAGTGCAGTTGTGGTCTTCGTATATATATATATATAACATTTTAGAGTGAAACCTGATGAAGAATTTATTCAATTGAAGTTGCATGATTAAATGTTAGGAGGATTAATAAGTAGGATTTCATTGTAAAATAAATAAATATTACCTGAATACAGTATTATTTTCTGCAACTTATCATATTTTTGTTTTATGAGGTCCAGTTTATGTTAATTATTTAAATATATAAGTTATAAATATACATTCAATATATATAAGTGTATTCTTATGAACAATACCCACCTCAGTTTGAAGAATATAAGCATTTTTATCAGTTTTAAAAATTTATACTTCATTAAAATGTAAAAAAACTCCAATAAAATTATTATTATATATTTAAATTTAACATACAAAATTATATATAATAATTATTATTAAAACCAAAGATATATAAAACTCATTTTTAGATGAATTGAAACAAGATGATGCAATCTTAGTGAAACAAATTGACAAAATAATAATGAAATATGAAGTTGCATAATTTTCAAAATTTCAGCTACAAAAGAATTTAATTGAAAGATTTTCTTTTGGAGAGAGTATGAAGAGTATTTCTGAAATTGGAGAAAAAATTTCATAATAAGCATATTGTAGATTTACATTTTAGCTTGCAAAAAATGTATTTTTATCTTATTAAATAACACGCAAATCAAACAATAAAAAACTTTAATAACATAAAATTATGATAAAATAATTGAGATTAAAATACCAGCCATATTAGAAATGCATTACGAATTATTCCAATTCCTTAAAAATATAAATTGGGATAAAAGGATTATTTTTATTATGAGAAATCTCTTAACTGTTTCGAGAAATTTAATCATAATTAATAATGGATATTTTTAATAAATTAAATCATTAACTGAACGTAAATTATATATGCCATATTAGTTTTATGATAAAGGATTATAATACTGCATTTAGATATTTAAACTTCAATTCTCAACTGAGAATAACCAGTAATTAAGAGATTGAATTCCTAAATAGTTATAATATCATTAAATATTAATTTATATACTATCAATCTTGAAAATTAAGTAAAAAAAAAAATCTTTCTTATATCTTTCTCATTTTATAGAAAGCAGACTTGAAAGATCTTTCTATCATTACAGAATAAAATTATTCCCAAATCTAAATTTTAACAGAATAAAGTATTTTTTATTTTTATTTTTCAGAGACGTACATTGTCAAATGACTAAAAATTCTAGAGAAACTGTATTTTATCACATTTACTGCGAAAAATTCTATTCAACACTAGTTAAACTTTATAATACAACATGGTTAGCAAGATAAAACTTTTCACTATAAGATGTATTAAAAGGAAAGTGCTTTATAAGATTTTCATCACTGCTCCTCTTTATTGCATCACTCTTATACTTTAAATGTGGAAATGAAGTTAATTTGTCCAACAGACCAGTATAATGTTCTAAGCGATGTCTCTGCACATTCTAGAAAGGATTTTTAACGACCCACTGCTTTCTTGATGTGCAGCTTTCATCAACACCTTTTAAATGGTAAAAACGTTTTCTCCATGTAGCAATTTGTCACTTATTCTTTTCTATTTTTTAAAAAAAGAATAAATGTAATGATATTAAATATATAATTAGAGATCTCCTTTGAAAACTATTCTTTTTATTCTGTTTTAATTACTTGTAGAAGCGTTTTAAAATTTTGTAATTAAATTCTTTTTTTGTTTGTTATGCTATGTAAATAAAAATTAAAAAAAAAAAAATTTAAAAATTGTGAATTAATAGATCTACAAATTTCAAAACGATAATTTTTTCCCCATAAAAGAATTAATTACAGTTAAAAAATTAATTAAAATGTTATTAATTATTTCTTAAGCATGTAAAGTAATCATTTTATGATCATTAAAAATATTGTTCTAGTTCAGATTTAAAGATATTAAATAATTTTTTTACATTAATAACTTTTAATAATTATTATTATTGTAACTGAAGATGTTCTTAATAAATAGAATTTTTTTTTTTTTTAGAGAGAAATAAACTAGAAACGAAGGAAAATAAACAAAATAATGGGACGAAATTACCCTCAATTGATGATATAACATTTGTTATTTGGGAAAACTTATATATTCTATTGATATTTCTGTTTAAGAACATTCTTATAATTGATGTCATTGTTAAAAAGGAAAACTATTGTTGGAACATATCATTGTTGGAGAGATAATAGTAATTCGTTTTCATTGTTACAAAATACATTCTGATAACGTTTTATCAAAATATTTAGTCTGTTTTTAATGTATATTATTATTATATTTGTATTTGTTTCTTAATCCTGTTTTATATATATATATATATATATATTCTAGTATGCTAATATAACAAAACCTCAAAAATCCTATAAATAGCAGTGCTGGGATTTTAAATCCCAATATGACTAGACTGCATTGCATTTTTCTCAATTTGCTATTTCTCTTTAAATACGTTATTTCACAACTTTGTTTTGATTTATGTTTACTAATAACGAGCTTTACATCTTGAATTTGTTTGTAAGCTGGAACAGTTGCAGATTTTTATACTTTTCTTTCCATTTTTCAATATATGTTCATACGATACCAATTTAATTTCTAGCTGGAAAGTAAACATTTGTAGTTGTTTATCACGAATGTAACCTTACTACTAGCATAAAACGACTTTATTGTATGGTAGCTGATAACTTAAGATACAAAAAAAAAAACAGCATTTATGAATTACTGATAACGGAACTTGATTAAAAAAAAAATAATAATAATAATAATAATCTTTATTAGTATTACCAATTATATTTTAATTTTTTCTTCTATAAGATTAAAATAGCGAAACTAATTAATAAAGATAATTAAAGAAAACTCTGCTTTTTAAAAGACCATTTAAAAAAGTTAATAACTCATTTAATTATTAACTTGTTTCATCAAATTTTTTTTTATTTTTAGGTATTTTTTTTTTTTTTTGGATATAAAAAGATCGAAAAAAGTTTTATTTTTTTTTTTTTTGGCATATAAAAAGATCGAAAAAAGTTTTATCTTTAACATTCCAGACGTTAGAAAAAAAAAAAGTTTTGTATTAGATAAGCAATTTTATTTTTTACAGTACAAAGTCATTAAAATAAAATCGACGGAGAAAAGATATTAAAATCACAGTTTGTGCACTGACATCTCTGTTCGATGATTACACGGTCTGTAGAGTAGGGGATACGCAATTTACACATACTAATTTTCCATTAAGTTAAAATATGCCAGTCATCTGAATAGCATACCAATTCAAAGATTTAATTAAAGCTGTTTTGAAATCGAATTAAGTACTAACTCGTCCAATTCAACAAAAGTGTCATCTTATATTAATATTATATCATAAATTCTAATTTCATTAAATTCTCTATTTAAACTCCCATCAACTTACAAGAGAGAGAGAGAGAGAGAAAGAAGAATATCTCCATTCGCCATTTTCTTCTGACTAAATTATTATTTTCTTTGATTTGCAATTTATTAACATTTTTGTGTGTTCTTAAAAATCTATCTTACTTCTATTTAATATATCTATTCTGTATATATCAATACGTCTTTACACGAAAATTTCCTTATTTTTATAATAATAATAATAATGAAATCTTAACTAAATTACAACAAAATTTCTGAAATTCATATAAAAATTAAACTCTTATAATGAAATAAATGTAGTTTTTTTTATCAATATATTGTCATAAATTTTATATGATTAATTATTGATTAATCACCATTTTATTGATGAAGTAATTCAAAGATGATGATAAAGAGTGATGGATAAAGAAAATATTGGAAAAAAAATAGTGTTTACATTTTTAATTAAATAATATTCAAATTTTTATGCAATCAATGGACTATAGATACGAACACTTTATATACCCATGGTGGTCAATATTACAGCACTTTGGTACCTTCAATGTGGCTCCATGTCACGAAAGTCAATAGTTAATATGAAGCAAATACCTGTTTAATTTTAAAAAATTATATATTTGTTTATTTATTGTAAAGTAACATATATCTATATGAAGTAAATGCGTGTGAAACATAAAAATTTTTGAAACCATGGTTAAGATTACAACGAAAAAACTGATGTGACTCTCATTGATCCAGAAAAAAACTGAATGTGGCTCTCTAGTATTTGAAATTCTCTTACGTGGCCCATAGTGGCTTAAAGTTTGGCTATTCCTGGTATATACAATTAGCATTTGTGTACCAACGGATGTACTTTTAACCATTATAATTGGATTTACACAATGCAAAAATGGAACTAATTCTTGCCTATAGGGAAAGTTAAACTTTTAAATTAATTAATTTTTATTTAAGAAATCAGTATTATTACAAAAATATCAATTTTAAATATATATCCCTAATGATATAACTGAGACAATAATTTTTTCCTATTAAACTAATAACAAAAATGAAAATAATGAATTTTAATCCCGGCTGTTCTATATTTAATTTTTTAATTAATTAATATAACTTAAATTCTTAATAATTTCTACTACTTAATAACTGCTATATTAAGTTTTTAAAAACAAATCTATTTTCTAAAGATTCAATTATAGTCATTTCTCAGAATCTTCATTTGTTTGGAATTGAATAAATATGGCATATATCTACGTAATATTTTTTATCATCCACATTAAATACATTAATTTGTGGTTAATAAAATATCTTTTAAAGTTATAAAATAGATTCCATTGTAAAATTGTGAATTTTCCTCACCTTTTATTACTTTTCCCTTTCCTTTAACATTCTCGGTGACATCTATCAGCTTATCAAAATGTAAGAGAGTTCATGTCTTATTTTCCACTCGTAGATGATTACATATAATTATATCCGGATCAGATTCTCGAAATCTTCTCAAAATTCAATGAATCAAACAAAAATAATTCAACTGATTATTTCAAAGTTCTCTCAAACAACTCCGAACAATTTCAATCAACTATTGATGGTTTGTTCGGATCTTTTCAAGATTCAACCATCGTCTCTGATTTTCGACCACTCAATCTTCCAGAATTATCACAAATCTCAAGACATAGGATATCGTTATTCTGAAAACACTTCTAAATGATCTGAGATTATTAATGATTGATAACTTTAATTTTAAAATAATAATATAGCACAAAATGATATTATAATATCCAAACAACATCATGATATATGAAGAGGATTTTGATATAAAAAAACCTCTTTATGTATTATTTTTATTTACATTTACTTGAATAAATTTTAATATATTGTAGCACAAAATGATATTATAATATCCAAACAACATCATGATATATAAAGAGGATTTTGATATAAAAAAAACCTCTTTATGTATTATTTTTATTTACATTTACTTGAATAAATTTTAATATATATTTATTCAGTAATGAATTCTTTAATATCAAATAAATTATGCATTAAAATGCATTTTTCATCATAATAAAATTGTTTATATTTTTCTAAATATCAAGATCAAATATGCCTCGAATTTTTTATAAGCAATTCTTTCGAACTTTTAGAAATATCTTAAAATTATTTTCTTAATAATTACCATCAGAACATTAACATCTCTATCTATTTGATTTTTGGAAACATTTTGATTTCAAAAAGTTCCAATCTTCACTAAATTTTGAACTTTAACATAAAATAATGTTGTCATGTGATATCTATTCATTTATAGACTTCGTAGGGAAGAAGTAGTAATAGTAAATAATAGGAAAGGGAAGGATTTAAACAGCCCACTGCGACCATCCATTGATCTATTTTGCAACCTAACAGGATCATCCTATAACAAGTCCTGTCTTACACACAAAAGTCAGTATCTTCTTCAATGGAATCTGAAAAAATCTTTCGGTGCAAGAAAATGTAAACCTAGATCATATCTTAGTCTTGGAAAATTTCCAAAGTCCCACAATATGGGAAGAGGAATTTCATTTCTCCCCTGATATCTACAATTGGGATTATCAGCAATCCCAACTAAATGGAAATATCTCCTAAGATAACAGTGTCCTGTAAGAAGCCCTGTGAACAATCGTTACACTGGCTTTTATGCAACATAAGCAACTTTTTAAGTCTTATGTTGCATAACTTTTTAGGTCTTTCTATAATGAAAGACCTAAAAAAAGAGTGCTTTTGCTTGCTTTGGTTCAAGAATGGACTTCTAATGAGAGAGATGATGGTCAATCCTTGACAACTTGCTCAAATGTATCAGATTTGATGCTCACGCAAAGCTCATATCCAATAAAGGATCAAAAATTCCCTTTCTTAGCCAGCCCATCTGCAATAAAATTGCAGATGGACTGGCTAAGAAATTCAGTAATACTTTTATATCTTGGTATCCAAACAAGTTAGTTTATTGAAAATTTATTATATTTTTATTTTAAAATTAAAAGATCTCATAAGGCAATTACAAAGTAATTGGAAACTAATATTAAAAAGTTAATTTTAAATAAGCGTAATTACGAAATATTCGAATTTATTGATAATTAATGAGAAAACTTAACTTACAATTCATTTAAATCAACGTTTTATAATCTAATTGTTTTAAATCACTCTCTATTCAACATGTTAGATTCTCTTGGATTCCAAAGAAGAATTTAAATAGTGATTCTGTATATGTCTAATTTATGTATAATGTGTACACTAAAAGTTTACCTCTCGTTTTTATCCAATGAGAAGCGAGTATTCATCGAATAGTCTTCTCATATGACAGAAGTTTACAGTAAATTATTATTATTTTTTTTTTAATTTTGATTCGACACCATTGTTTTTGGATTTATGAATCTTTACTTCTTCCTTTAATTAATTAATTTTTATTAATTAGATGCATATTGTTCATAATTTTCGATTTTTTTGAGTATTTTGCGAATTATTCGATGAATTTGTTATCCGATTGAAATTAATTTCTCAATCAGCCCGGGATAATTCGGGTATAAGATGCGATAATCAATCCATCATCAGAGAAAAGATATTATCCATAATTTTCGATTTTTTTGAATATTTTGCGAATTATTCGGTGAATTTTTTATCCGATTGAAATTAATTTCTCAATCAACCCGGGATAATTCGGGTATAAGATGCGATAATCAATCCATCATCAGAGAAAAGATATTATTTATCATATTTATATTTAAAAAATGAGAGAGTTAATGAAGGGTCTTTGCTATCAATCAAAAAAGGTTAGTGAATATATTGCTAAAACCATAGGGTTAAGTACAAAAACCTATAAATACTATCATAAAGAAAGGTCAAATGCTTGATACGCCAGGTAAGAAGAGATTGAGAAAACCCATCCTTAATATAATACCATCTTATAACACACAAATTTCCTTTTCTCAAAAGAATCGTTTTTCAGAAAGGAAGATTTTTCAAAACCATCATATTATAATAACAGTCCTTTTCAGGATTATTAAATTTTGTCAAAAGAGTTTCCACATTACTTCATATAAAAAATGTGAAAATATTTATATCTATACTATAAAATCAATGAAAATGATTCAATAAAAATAAATATTAGTATTTTAATATTAAGTGACATAAAAATTTGAAAAAAAAATCGATTTTCATATTTAAAAAATTTATTTTTATTACATTTTTTAACAATTAAATAGTAAGCAACATTCTATTAATTGTCATTTAAACATCGTTGATTAAGAGGAAAAACTAACCAACCGATATTTCCCTCTTCGGTGTGATTGATTAAATGCTATGACATTACATGTGACCATTTTCTAGAGGTAAACTCTAAATGTATAGATCCACAGTGGCCAAATTGCGGCTTGCGAACCACATGCGGTTCTTTGGTACATTTAATGTTGCTCCTTTCCATGAAAGTTAATATGGAGAAAATACTTATTTAATTAAAAAAAATAATATATTTATAATTTGTTCATTTATTGTAAAAGTAGTATGTATCGATACGGAATAAATGCATGATTGTCATTTAAACATCGTTGATTAATAGGAAAAACTAACCAACCGATATTTCCTTCTTCGGTGTGATTGATTAAATGCTATGACATTACATGTGACCATTTTCTAGAGGTAAACTCTAAATGTATAGATCCACAGTGGCCAAATTGCGGCTTGCGAACCACATGCGGTTCTTTGGTACATTTAATCTTGAAATTACATGAAGTTTGGCCATCCCTGGTGTAGACCATAAAAATTTGGCTGATAGTCCAGATTTAGGCCAGAATTATTATTCACTCATTAGATATATATTTCAATATTTTTTTATTCATCAGATAATCTCTTTCTTATTAATAAAATTTTGAATGTTTATTTTAAAAAATGGAAAGTCTATATATTATATTTCACTTTTAGATCCGGTTTTCTTCTTTTGCTTAATTACAGTTAGTAATTTGATAAAAGAAAACTTTTCTATGTATAAAGAGTGATCTCTTAAGACGACTTAATCCTTTTATTCAGTTTTCATTAATAGCTTGTCAGATTTTTTTTTTTTGCAGAGATATATAGAAGAAAGCCGAAATTTCACCAAATATGATACTTGCTTTATTTAAAAGACTATCCATTTTATTTATTTTTTCTTTTACACTTCAACTTGAAATAAATTATCTTTTAAAATATAATAAACAAACCAATTTATTAAACTGTTTTGTCGATTATTATGATAAATGCCAGAAAAATAATTATTGTTATGTAGAAATTGATTTAGTTTGAATATTCGTAAATACTCCTTACAATATGATAAGTTGTAAATTTTCAACAGCATCAAATGTTTAAGTATGAAATTCGTCTATGTGGCTCGAAGTGACATGAAGTGTGACAGACCATAAAAATATGGTTGATAGTCCATATTTAAGCCAAAATTATTGTTTAAATAGATTTTCAATAATTTTTAAAAGTAACTTTTACTTTCTACAACTCTTTTTATATCTTTTAGAAGAGTATAAACACTTTAATGATACATATATATGAAAAGCTCCTTATTTAAGATTCATATAGATAATGAATAAAAATTATTTTATCCATTACTAAAAATCCATCATAATTTATTTATTTCTTTTTTAGAATTTACAGTAAATGCCTTTCTTTCTTTCATTAAATACCAGTTTAACTTTAATCATGGTTTATTAGTTTAGAATATCCGGCATTTTCTTCTATCCTTCGATTGTAAATTATTTCTTTTATTGATCGAAAACAAAGTTCGTTTTGTTGATATATTTTTTTCTTTTTTAGAATTTACAGTAAATGCCTTTCTTTCCTTCATTAAATACCAGTTTAACTTTAATCTCAGTTTATTAGTTTAGAATATCCGGCATTTTCTTCTATTCTTCGATTGTAAATTATTTCTTTTATTGATCGAAAACAAAGTTCGTTTTGTTGATATATTTAGATGTTATTAATCTTTAACTTTTATGCTTACTTTAAATTATGCATTCTTCTAATCACACTCTAATATAAAAATTTTCCTGGTTTATCGATTAAGGGATATTAAGAAATATAGGGCTTTTTTTGCAAATTAACCTATGAGAGCAAATAAGATTTATCTTTAATTATATTATCTACTTTATATAATCAATTACTTAATCAAAAGACATGTTAGTCATTCAGTTCCGTAATGGCTTATAAAAGAAATAACTCGAATAAATATACTGATGTACTTGATCTTTAAATCGCTTAATATTATTTTTATGAAGTTTTTATAGTTAAATTTAATACTATATTTGAACAGAAATTTCTGAATTTCAAATCAAAATTAATACGAAAAGATTATAATTAAAATTTGTAATTCTATCACTCAAAATGTTTGCTATATCTTCAATACTCCACCTCCAATTCCCCGTATTAACCACTTGAATTGGTATTACACAATGGATAAATTGCTTCGATCTTATGGATATTGCTTTGATTCTCTCTTAACCACTAATATCAACTAGAAGGAAATTCAAGATTTCCTCATTCTCAACGTACTTAATCAATCAAAACTTGAGGACACTTTATCTCTTCAGAAATCCTCGTACAATAATTGGTATCAATTCCTCTTCTCTTCGGATTCCATCCATTTCTATATGTGCAGTAACCTCAATTACCACCAAAAAGAACTAATCTTATAACTATGACTCAAAAGCCTCTTCCTCCGTTATAAATCAAAAATCATTTATTTCCTACCTCCAAAATGCTGCCCATTTTGTGATGACAAGGTTTTCCATATTCTTCACCTCTTCGTGGACTATGCCTGCAAAAAAATATAAGTTGAACTATTCCCGCAAAAAATATAGAATAGCATCAACAGTTAACTTCCCAAGATATCAGTTTCAGTTAATATTCCACAACTTATCTACACGCAGTAGCTACAATATTGTAAACTTCGTAATTACCATCTTCGAACAAATTTAATTTCTTGTAATTTTTTGTGTAACTTCCTTTATTTTTGTACTGTTCCGGTTTTTATCAATGCCTATAACTCTTCTCTACAGAGGAAGAGTTACAGGCATTAAATAGATAAAGATTTGAGTCTCATATTTTGAATATTGGGGAATATTGGAATATATACAGTAATGCCTAAAAAAAAAGTCATTTTTGGTACTGGTATTTTATTTTATAAATGCATTACTGTAGGCAAGAATATTTTGAAGAAAAATATTTCTTATGGACAGCAAAACTTAAAAAAAATATTTATTTTAATAATACGATCACCTGTTTTAATAAATTTACATTAATTTATTGATATGAAATAAATTTCTCGTAGACGAAAAGAGAAAGTTTCTTATTAAATTTTAAAATTATAAAAATATTATTTCAATTACGATGCGTGTTATACAAATTTATATTTGATTTTCTGAAAACTTAGCTCAAATATAATATACATTTCCATTAGAAAAGCCTATAGATGTAATATTAATAGAGAAAGTAGAATTTTTATATAAAATACAATATTTGTCTGTTCCGTGTGTGTTCCCACACTGTTTAACCTATCGAGATCAAACTTTACATAAGATTTCCTATGAATCCGACGATAATATTTTGTCTGATTCAATATCGCTTTAGAAGATGGACATTTTGGGATCGCAATCAAAATAAATATTTAAATCTTTAAGAGTTTTGTCCTAATTTAAAATGAGAGTCGTCACAACATAACAATGAATGACGTCTCGCAAATGGCATATCTGAATGACGCCATAATGACGTAATAATGAGTGGCGTCACAAAATTTCGGCACTTTATGACTTCACGATCGTGTAGCAATGAATGACATCAGATATATGCACAAGTTATATGATACCACATTGTTGAAAAAATTCCCAGGCCCCGAATCATTGGCATTTTATTTTGTACCAGCGGTTCCCAATCGTTGTTTCCCTTTGCCAGCCCATTTCCATAAACTATGCTATTAATATTAGTAAGATATTTGTGATAAATATATATTTTATGCCATTATTCATTTTTTTCGTGTATCTCAGGTTGGGAACTGCTGTTTTATACGTGGTGACATCACAAAATAGCACTGATATACGACTTCACTATGATAACATGTCGCCGCAAAGATGACATAATCATGACAACAATGTCGGTCGAATCAATATTAAACTTGGACACAAAGAGGAAACGAATTTTAAGTGCTTTAATAAATAAATCATATGCTGAAAATAATACTTCTACATAGTTCATTCATTATCAGCCCATTTTTCATAAAGTTTATAATTTTATTTAAACTAATTTAAAATTTATTTATTACTTTCCAGGATATCCGACGTCATGATAAACGTAATATTTAGAAACAAATTTTATTATGTGCCAGAAATTCCTGGGCATCGCCAAGTGTACTCTCTAGTACTATATATTTATTTTTATGCTCATTTATGTTCCACGGAATTTTTTCTTCAATCTAAATTTTATTGCAAATTTTTTTTTTTGTTGAAATTTTATTTAGACTATTCATATCTAAAATATTCATCGAAAATTTTTATATTCGAATTTTTCAATTTCTGAAATCTATAATAAAGAAAGAGGACAATTTCGAAATAAAGAAGTTCAAATAGATATAGCCATCGAGATATATTCAGTTTTTTAATAAAGAAGAAGACAGTAATATTCGCTGCAGAATTTCTTCTACGTCATATTATGGTTTTATATTTAATAATGTATCCAAAATTATTATTTTTACAGATCAGTAAATCTCAAGTTGACAGAACTTTTGATTTCTCGAGTTTGACTTTATATCATAAAAATCTGTTGTCTCGTAAGCATTTTTTTAATGTTTATGTTTTTGTATTAAACTTTATTCATCTTAATTTATGATTTTAATGATTAATGCATGTACTATTCGCTGAAGAATCTCTTCTTCTTATATTAATAGTCTCATTTTAAGTATAATTTTCTCCTTTTTTAATGAGATTTATTTATTTAATTAAATATTTTATGAAAAATATTTATAAAATTTTATAAATTTTCGAATTTTAAGTTCTTTAATAAATAAATCATATGCTGAACATAATACTTCTACATAGTTCATTCATTATGAGCCCATTTTTCATAAAGTTTATAATTTTATTTAAACTAATTTAAAATTTATTTATTACTTTCCAGGATATCCGACGTCATGATAAACGTAATATTTAGAAACAAATTTTATTATGTGCCAGAAATTCCTGGGCATCGCCAAGTGTACTCTCTAGTACTATATATTTATTTTTATGCTCATTTATGTTCCACGGAATTTTTTCTTCAATCTAAATTTTATTGCAAATTTTTTTTTTTGTTGAAATTTTATTTAGACTATTCATATCTAAAATATTCATCGAAAATTTTTATATTCGAATTTTTCAATTTCTGAAATCTATAATAAAGAAAGAGGACAATTTCGAAATAAAGAAGTTCAAATAGATATAGCCATCGAGATATATTCAGTTTTTTAATAAAGAAGAAGACAGTAATATTCGCTGCAGAATTTCTTCTACGTCATATTATGGTTTTATATTTAATAATGTATCCAAAATTATTATTTTTACAGATCAGTAAATCTCAAGTTGACAGAACTTTTGATTTCTCGAGTTTGACTTTATATCATCAAAATCTGTTGTCTCGTAAGCATTTTTTTACTGTTTATGTTTTTGTATTAAACTTTATTCATCTTAATTTATGATTTTAATGATTAATGCATGTACTAT
>AYEL01077972.1:0-11079 GCA_000484575.1 Olivierus martensii
TTATAATAAAATAATTTTAATTAACATTTTTTAATTATTATATCATCAAAAATATTTATTCCTAATCAGATTCTTCCTTCATAATAAAAAAAAACAAAATTTTTTACGAACTCTTATTTTCTGTTTTGCGAAATAATTATTATTTTTCTTCAAACAAATAGCGGAAATAAATTTTTCACATTTCTTCATTTATCATGAAAACATAATCAATTCAACTTCGTGTTTATTCTTTATGCGGTTATTTTACATTTATCTATTTTTGTCGACTTCATAAATTTTCGAATTTAATTTTTTTTATTGTATTAAACACGTTAAGAAATAAAATATTATATCATATAAAACCTCTTAAAAAATAAAATATTTTAGTCTTTATTTATTTTCTTCTCTTGAAAACTTAGAATTAAACGCGTGAAAGTATACTATAGTATAGTATTTATTATATATTAGTTATTAGTATATATATTGGTAACATATTATTTTGTTAGATCGAGTTCAGTACGGGGATTTTTGTCTAATTTACAAATGAAAAGAGAAATCCACTTAAATTCACACTAATTATTCGTTGTGAGATGGGCGGTGGTCGAGACTTGTCAACGTTAAAAGTCATCCAAGATAATCCTATTTATTGAACGGTTCAGCATTTCTTATTTTAGTTTGAAATAAAAATTAAAGTTATATATAAATTTCATTACTTTGTTACAATAATTGTGTACTGAACATGTATAAATTGTTCTGATTATGAATGAAAAATTTTAATATTCTATCGATCCGATATACTGTATTTTTAATCTTAAAACAGACTGTATTCTATACAGTGCTGTAAATTCAGTGCTTTTAATAATTTAATGGAAACAAAAATAGTCAATTTTTTATACATGTAAGATTATTATTTTATATTCTAAGGAAATTGTTTAGAATCTATATTACACTAATTTTTATTAGTACTAATGGGATTGATAAACAATGATATAAAAAGACCATTTTGTTGAGTTTTAAATATGTTTATTAGTAATAAATCCAATCTTATAACATAGTTATGTTACAAATAACGCAAACAATAAATTTTTTTCAAGAAAATATGAAAGATGATTCTTTTTACTTTATTATTAATAAAATTGGTAGAGTTGGTAGTGTTCTGATATTTTAATATATACATAAGAACCTTTTTAAATAGCATAAAAATTAAATTATTATCGAATTAAAATATTTCTAATTGGTTTTGTAATTTTGTTGCTTAATTTAATTTTATATTTAATCATAATCTACTCTATTATTAAATTTATTTCCGATTTTCTGAAACAAATAATTTACTGAATAATGAAGTTATTTTCAAAACATCACGCCTACTCTAATTTGAATAGACAATGTTGAAAGATATTCATTGATTATATTTTATTTATGAGGAGGTGAAATTGTGTAATAAATATTTATTGCTGTTGATCTATCATGAAATTAAATTAAAGCAGAAATTCTTCAATTATAGTTGCAATCGTGACTAGCTAGCGAAATACTTGATCAGCGAAAAATTCCTGAATTTATTTCATTTCAAGATAGATCAACATTTGATAAATATAATACGATGCATTCTTTTTTTATTAATTATATAATTAAAATTTAATCGTAAAAAAACCTACTCGAACTGGAAATATAATGTGCAATATAATAGTCTTTCATCGCCTTATTTGTCTCATAAATTACAGTCGGACCTCCATATATAGAACTTCTATATATCGAAATTCTCCGTATATCAAAGATTTTTGTTAGTCCCGTTCATTGAAATTTGTTTCTATATATCGAAATTTTTAATTTCAGAGGCGAGGCGTTTTTTGTTAGTCCCGTGAAATTTCCATTGAAATTTGTTTCTATATATCGAAATTTTTAATTACAGAGGCGAGGGAAAACGATAAAGTAAGGATTGGATCTGGCTAGAAAAAGCCGACAAATAAACAAAATCGTTGAGTGTCGCGGAAAAAGTGGAATTGCTAAAAGATGTGGAAGTGAGTGAGAATCATTTGATCTTGTTTGATTTCAGTTTTGACAAATGATATGACAAAACTTAATGTCTTTAGCATAGTCAATGCCCATATATTGTCGTTGTTTGGATACTGTTGACAAATTACATATTTTGGGAAATCACGTGCTTCCCTACAAAGACAAAAGTATCCTTTGATATTTGCCAATGTCCTCTTCTTGGCAATAAATCATAACAATATTGACCGAGTGTTATATGATGGCATTACTCTTTGCACACATCTATCTATTCATATCTATGCGTGACTTTAACTATATAATATTAAAATTCTTTCTTTAATATATTTCCTAAATATTTCATTATAAATGTTTTTTTAAATAATAAATGAGAAATTAAATTTTTTTTTAATATTTAATTTTCCAGTCAGTTCTCTTGCAAAAGAAAAAAAGAGAAAAAATAAAGAAATTAAATTTTTTTTAATATTTAATTTTCCAGTCAGTTCTCTTGCAAAAGAAAAAAAGAGAAAAAATATTCTTCCCATTTCTCAGTTTAATTAATATGACATCTTTTATATCCTTCAAAATATTATTTATTATTCGTTATTTTTAGAATAATTTTACACTTTTCTATCTTTCGTTTGTAGAAAATTAAATTTCCGATTCTAATTAATGTTTTTTTTTTTTAAACTTAAATTATTTTTAGGATATTATCTTAATCTTTCTCCCTTCTCCAATTTCCATTCGAAGACAACAGGTACTATTTATTTAATTTTTTTTATCTTTAAAGCTAAAATGATTAGTTTGATCGTTCACTAAATGTCCAATTTGATGAACAAATGGCAAATTTCCAGTTATTTCTTCATGAATATTCAATTTTATGCTTAAATGAAACAATTCACTTTACGACTGATCAAACTTAAGTTAAACACTACTTAAAGTAAATTACCATAAATTATTGATTGTAAGCGAAGAATACTTTACTGTCGTTTAATGTGCATAATAAATTTTTTCTTGCCTTAACAACATTTTCCATTCTAGGACCGAAGTAAAAATTCATTATTTATTGTCACAAAGTATAATGTTATATTTTTGATATATATATTTTTTATTCGTAGGGTTTAAATTTGTTGACAGTTCGGTAGCTGTTGACTTTCATTCTCTCTTTTTTTTTTTTTTTTTGACAGTTCGGTAGCTGTTGACTTTCATTCTCTTTTTTTTTTTTTTTTACTCTAAATCACTACACTAAAGTGTGAATGTATGTATTTGAAAAGATAAATGGAGTTGAAGGAGAGTGCTGAAAAGTGAGAAATGACCAAGTTGAAAACAGGATGAAGTATGAATGAGGAAGTAAATTGCACATGGCTTACTTTGCGACACAAGTGATGCAATATATGTGAAATGTAGAGTAAGGAATAAAGTGCGTTTTGATAGTTTGCTGCTTTAATAAAAAAAAAAAACTATTCCCAAATTCATTTTCTAGTTGTTTTTATTTATTTGTACTGCAGATTTTTATTACCGTGAGACTTTGTTACGTTGCATGAATAATAAGTTACTTTGTAAGTACAATTTCTTCAGTTTTTAGAATGTTTAGTAGTACTAAAGATTTTAGTAGTTTTCGTTACACTTTCTAAAATTACAAATTTCCTCATAAAACAGAAAAATATTGCCAACTTTGTCTTTGCTGAAATTTTAAATAAATAACCTGAAATACTACGTCTTATAAGCCAAACTTCATACGATATCGTTGTACCAATATTTATAAAAATATTTACCAATCATCTTCCGGTATATCAATCATAGTAAGCTATGAAAAGTTATGGTATTGAAAAGTTTCCATCAAGTCGAATTCTTCGATGTTGGGCACTTAAACAGATGTGGACAGAGAAAAACGACTGGAGATTATATTGTTGTTGCTGGTCTTAGAGAGATGCTAGGATTTTGGAAGTGCTCAGAGTGCGAGATGAGCTGGATACGTTTTGACGCCTGAAGTAGGTTCGGATTTATCTCTATGTTGTAGCTTTCCTTTCTTGTTTCTGTAGGGAACAGAATCAATCGCTCTTCTCTTCCCCCTTCACTTTCTCCTATGGGAATTAGAAAACCATTTGCGGCTACAAAAGACTTGTTATCTCTGCCGCCCGGGTTTCTAGGGGAATTGAAGTGTCCGGACTGGTGGAGCCGTGTTAATCCGAGACGGTGTCAGTCCGAGAAGACTGCTCCAGATGCTTCTTTTTTTCTATTTTCTTCAGACACCAGGTGTTTCAGTTAGCAAGAAATCAACACCGGAATGCACCACACCGACATTGCACCTACTAAAGTAAACTAAAGCTGGTATGGCACTAAAAATATTGATGCGGAAAATCATCATGATATTTACTAAAAAAGTACTTATAAAAATATAAATAATTTTTTTTTTACAGTTTATTCTGCACACGAGTTTTCCTTGCAGAATTTTTGAAAAATTTTTTAACTGTATTTAAAAATATTTTCAGTTTTTTTACGATTAAAACTGCAGCCAGTTTAATTAAATTAAAATTTAATTTTATGTATATACTACTCTCACATGAAGAATTTTCTAGATAATTTAAGATATTCTGAGCATGTTTCATTATTTTATTTTCACCATTATCTGTTTTAAGGTTATCAAAAATGAAATAATAATAATAATAATTTATTTTTTAATTACATCTTTATTTCTTGGTAACTCTTTTTATTTTCTTTTTGCAAATAAAACTCCTGGAAAAAAACATACTTAAGTTAATATTAAAACCCAAATTGAATAAAAAAAAATTGTAAAATTATAAAGACCAGATTTTATTAAATAACATCCAAATCTTTTAGATTTTTTTAGATCCAAATCTTGAAGAAAAAGATAAATATTCATTATACATTATTTTTATCTATAATTTCCTCTATCAGAATTATTTTGTTAGACTTTTGTTCAGTGACCCATTTATAATGAGAGATTAAACGATCATTCATTGCTCGTTCATCACTGCTGTAAGAAATACGAATCTGGAAGAAATTACACACACACACACACACATATATATATATATATATATTGCTATCAGATTTCCATCATGTATCTCTATGAAATATTCTATTATAATGGATAATATAAGTCTTCATTTAATTTATCTGAGCTTATCAGAGTTCTTCTTTCTCATGGCTTTTTATGAAAGAGAAAACAGTGAAGAATATCTTTCTTTATCTTATAGATGAAGAAAATATTGTTTTAATTATATATATAGGCCTATATATAATAAAACTTTACCATTACTTTTCAATTTAGCGATTGACTTAAAAAGTTTTCTTTTTATTGTTTGCGGTTTAAGAAACTAGATCTGAAAATCATCGTTTATGGATAAATAATACATAGACAGAGTATTAGATGGGTCATGATTCACTCTACCTCTTCTCTTTCTCTGAAAGCTATTTGTAAGGGTCAAAGAAAGGCTTAAAATAGATCTAGCTACAGTTTAGTATATGACTTGAATCTGTCAAGATATATTGCAATTTCAAATGAGGGTTAGTCAGAGTCCGTCTTCACTAAATCTGTATTTATAAAGTATCAGTAAGTGGGAAACGTTGTTTACTTAACTGGAGAATGTATCAGGTTGCTTTGGTAGGAAAAGGTAAAGAAATACTGCTTTTTCACTTATTTCTAGACTTTCAATATATATATATAATAGACTTAGTTGGCATTGAATCAGATTGTTTGGCTTAGTGAGGAAACAGAAATACTTTTTTTTTTTGGTCTCTGGTTTCTTTCACTATTGGTTTCCTATCTGGCAAATAACTAAGAATTGATTTTTATTAATTTAGGCATAGTCTGAAGATACAATTTAACTTTAAATTGAATCTATATAAATATTTTTATCATCAGTAAATAGCACAAAAGTATTGTATCATTTACTGATGATAAAAAGTATAACAAATAATTGCAACATATGTTTAGCATTTTTTAACTTAGAGATTATTTTAATCACAGTAAAGTCTATTATTATTACATGGAAATAATTTATTCCATAGAAAATTTCTTATTTTTTTAATTAATAATATAATTAAAATGTATACAATTAAGTGAAATAAATATAATAGAAAGCTCAATGAGAAATTATTTATGAAAACAATAATTATTTATTGAATTTTTATTTGCTTTACGTAATATAAAACTTTAAAGGAAATGCTGTGCTCAGAAAAAAAAATAATTAATTAAAAAGAAAAACATTAATTTTCTTCCGCATACAGATATTGTTTGCACAATTGACTGTATGTTGACTTTATGCGATAAAAACAGATAAAATAAAAGAAGTGTGGAAGTTAAAAAATAGTAAAAAAAAAAGAGAAATATCTATGAAGACTCAAAGCACATCATTTGATCGATAGAGCAGTCTATCTATTGTTTCTTTTGTTTTACAAACAGAATTCAATTGGAAGAAAACTTTTGTCTCCTTCGGCATTTAGTTCAGTCAAGTTATTCTATTACTAACTTAAATCTGCCGTTTTCAACAATGCAAATATCGAACTTTTCTGTCTTTCACAAACACATTTTTTATTTTTTTTCTGCATTTAAAAAGAATCATTTGTGTCAATCAATCGGGTTGAAGGCGTTAGTTTCTTTCTGGACTCGGAGGAGGTATTAAACAGACCGAAACGGAGAAAAGAAGCGGAGAAGGCAAAAAAAAAAAAAAGAAAACAAACGCGTCAATTTATTTTCTCTTTCTTACAATCCTCTAAGTCTACTATTTTAACACAGCCCAAAGCTATGGTCTGAGGTGACAGTTCCATTATAAGGAGGAACTAGCGCAATCCCGAGAGGTGGGCGGTCTCTAAAAAGTTTTACTTTCGATCTTATACGTAATGACATACAGGAGGTGACGTTTTGGACAGGACCCCTGTCCATTCGACTTCCGTCACATCCACGTGCCTCGAATCACAATAGAGAGGGTGGAGAACCAGGATTGACGTTCTCAGCAAAGCGAAGGTCTCAGGAAGAAGCAGCTAAAATGAAGTCGGTTGAATTCTATCGCATCAGCGGTTCCTGCGGAGAATTTTCTACTCCATATGAAAGAAAAGTATTTGGACTAGTTTTTATTTCTTCCGCACTTGGAATTTTCTTCTACGTCCTTGGTAAGACCTTGTTCTTAGAATCGACAAAACACACACACACACACACACTCACTCTCCAGGAGATTCTACATTCAGGACACAAGTTTATTATTAGAAACTTTTTATTACCACAGAGAATCAGTTAGTGCTTTAATTAAAATTTCAAATGACCACGATGAAAGAACGTTGAATTAATTATAAGAGCGTATTTTTAGGAATAAAGTTTAATTCGCAGCTAACTTATATCGCATAAATTACTTCTCGACATTTAATTTTATATTCATTGAGAGTAAACAAAAGTAAGACAATTATTTAATTTGAAATCTTCCAATTGTAAAACGGGAAACGTTAGGCGATAATTAAATAATCACGAATTATATAAATTACCTAAAAATAATTACATCACCCAACAATCCAAATAGTCTGCATCAGATTGATTACAAACAAGTAGCAGACATCTGTTTACTTCGATATCATCAGCTTTATGCCATGTTATATTTACAAAATTATCCTAATGTAAAATTAATTTGATTAATATAGATATGATTAAAATTTAAGAGAGATTCTCCTCGTTTATCATGCAAAAGAAGAAAAATATGTCAGTTGTGATGTTGATGATGTCGCGTGCTAATGTGTGCAATAAATGGTCACTGTGTCATAGTAGAGAAAGTTAGAACCACACCTGCTCACCATCTCTGGGATTTGGCGATTGGTCAAGGAAAATCGTTATCGACTAATCACTGGTAATGAGATCGGCCATATACACACCCCAACTAATGTCCAATGCTTCAACTGCTTACTGTCTTGAGAAATACCACTGAGACATCCGCCTAAGAGTTATGTGTTAATCTTATTAAGTCATCAAGTCTGTACATTCTTAATAGTTCTAATAGATTTGAATAAATCTGTTTAGTTTTAAAGCTTTGGATTTATTCCTTTTTAATCGTATACGACTTATGTTTACCTTTTCTACATTTAAATTCCTCAGGTATGAAATAATGCTAATTTACATTAGCATTCCTAGACTTTATTTAGTATTTTCATATAAATAACGAAGAAAATAAAGCAGCAATAAATGTTGTATTATATATTATTGATGCAACATTTGGTTAAAGGCACACATACACACATTTAACTAAATTTTCCTCTTTAATTAATATTAGAAACAGTAATTATTTACTACTTTATTTGCATTGTACATCAAATAATTACACGATAACAATTGCTTTATGATAACAAAGAGAATTACTTAAATTTAAGCATCTCTTTGTATGCACTTTATTTTATACTTTATTAAAATGTAGAAAGTTTCTCAGTAGTAGAGACAACATGTTTCTTTTAATTCGGAGTTTGTCAATTAAATTCAATTATTCTTCTTTGACTCGCTTTTGTTCGAATTTCATTTAGCTTCAGTTGTTCGTTAATAAATGCTATTATCTATTCTAGAGAAAGTTTAATTTTGTTTTCTTTGTGTAACTTTATTGCTATTACTACTACTACTACTACTGTTTGACATCATTATTTTATTAAAATATTAAAATTTTCTCGTGTTTTTATCATTTTTTTAAAAAGATAAAGAAGATTAACTTGTCGCATACTACTAATTAGTTTCTCGTTTTTCTCTATAAGAGTATTATTATTATTATTAATAATAAAAAAATTTATTTAAAAATTTTATCAATAATAATATAGGGCTTATGTATAATATGAGGACGTAATAATTTTCTTTTTTTTAATCTTTAAAAAAAATTTATCTTAGTAGCATTTATCGAAGAATGTAATATTGAATTTTGATATCTAACGAGATCGAGATGTTCTCCATTAACCAGAACAATTTTCTCGCAAATCTTAATAGAAAACACGCAAACGCATCAAGTTTTCTAGGGAATAAGTACAAGCTGTTAAGTTTTCCGAAAACTATCAAGCTTACGAAAACCATTTCATCAAGTTAAATTACATATTTGTTTTTCCATTTGATGTTAGAACGTTAACTGCACAATATTCTACTGCAACAGACAGTCTCTTATTTCATATCTTAATGTTACTGTAAAGATAAAAAAAAAACAAAAAAAAAAACTACGAAAAAAAGAAAGATACAAACAAAACATGAAGTTTTCTTTTGATATCTATATAATGTCTTTTCTAAAAATAGTAGATGCGAAGAGGGGATAAGAAAGATGGTTTATGTTTTTCCATAAACTAATAAAACTTTTAAGCACGTATTATTAATTTTATCATTATATCGCTTTATATTTTATATCATAAAAAAAGTAATCAGTAAAGTGGTTGAGGATTATTTCCAATATTTCTGTCAAAGACGTATGCTATAAATGCTACTATATTACAAATACTGTCACGTTATACCTATGAGTAGCTTTATGTTGATAATTCTTACATCATTTATATATATATATATTTCTCTTTCCTTAAATTCTAGAAAAATCAGAGAATTTTTAAAGAAAAAATTTAGCAAATTTTAAACATTGATAATAAATTACATATATGTTTTGCAATTTATAAAAATTGTTATTAAATTTAAATTACAAAAATTATATTTTCCTTGTGAATAATTATAACGATTAATAATTTTTTAGTGAAGACAAGAATTAATATAAGAAAAATAAAATAAAAAATAAGTTAAATATACCATAAACCATTTTTACACTGTAGAATTTAAAGTCTAAATGGTTTATGGTATATTTTTATTAAGGGTCGGCAATCGGCGGCCCATGAAAGATTGACCATTCATACAAAGCATGTTGAATTATTTGAAAAATGCATTTTATAATATGTATAATAAATTAAAAATAATTTTATAATTATACTTCGTGATATCGCCATGCAACATGGCTCGAGTTATCAGGAATGGGGATAACAAAGGCGACCTTACGCCTCAGATTATAAATTGGACACCATGGATTGTATTATACATCCATGGATGTATAATACAATCACGGTGTCAATTATCTGTGGATCAATGGTCCACAGATAATTTGGCTAAGGAAAAACAACCACAAACGTCATGTTAAGCAGGATATAAACATATTGTGATACATAAACTATATTAGTTTGTTTTAGATGATATTTTTTCATCCAGTTTCATATCTCGTACTTTAAATATATCTGTATTTTTTAAGATTGATATAATAAAAATTAATGATAAATATTTTTTCATTTATTATTTTCTCTTGATTAATCGCTTGGGCCTCAAGCATGTGGCCCGTAAGTCTGTAAAGATTGACTACTACTGCTTTAAAGTATTAGCAAATACTTGAACAAAATAATCTTTCTTTACAATTTAGAAACTGAAATTTGATTTTATAATATCGTGTTTTGCATATTTAATAAAAATTTGTATTATTTTTAAAATATATATATTTCTTTTTATCTGTAAAATAGTATAGTCGTGTTACTTTAAACTGTTTTCATTTTTTAACTGTTGCTATATACACTTTTCAATTGTATTTATCAATTTATACGTGTGTATGTAAATTTAATCTTATATATATATATCATTTACAACAAGAAGAATATTTAAAATATTTAGTTACGTTACATTCAAATTTGAAAATAAATAAATGTTGTTCAGTTTATATTTAAATGAGAGAGAAAAAATATATATAAATACAAAATATCATTTTCAATATACATATAAATATACTGCATAAAGAAAAGTGCAAAAATAGATATTTCGTTCTTTCATTTAATGTACGATATTGAATAAGAAATAAGTAGGAAAAAAAAAGCAAAGTTGTATTTTAAAGTGTATCAAGTAATATTAATAATATTTAATAAAAAATACATTTTAAAAGGAGTATAAAATCATTTTAAATATTAGAGATTTTCACAAGTAATAATACATTTTACCAGGAAGTAATCCATCATTTTCTTTCTTCATTTAAAAAAATAAATAAACTTTTATCATTTGATTTTTTCAAATA
The DNA here is from genome assembly GCA_000484575.1 of Olivierus martensii. NCBI lineage: Eukaryota > Metazoa > Arthropoda > Arachnida > Scorpiones > Buthidae > Olivierus > Olivierus martensii. The sequence goes on from AYEL01077972.1 coordinate 11,025, forward strand.
TATTTTTATTGTCAATTTAAAGATTATGATAAATAAAAATAAATGTAAAAACAAA
>AYEL01077977.1:0-14241 GCA_000484575.1 Olivierus martensii
TCAAAATTTATAATGATAATATGGCTTAGAATGAAATTGGTGAGTAAAAATACAACTAACACACTAGTGGGAAAAAAAAGAAATTACTTTCCAAACAACCCAATAGAAATAATTTTAAATGGATGAATCTATAGTATCAATTAATCTTATTTCAAGTTTGCTTTAGTAACCTGACCATCCTGTTTAAATTTTATAAAATCATTCAAATAATTCAAAAATTATTAAGGTGAAATCTTGAAACTTGAATGTTCACCAGTTTAGAAGATTAAAGAATAAAATATGAAGGTTATCTTTAATAGTAGAATATCACTACGAAATTTTGTGAAAATATATTAGTAAATTCAAAAGTTATTAATGAATGACACACAACAAGCAGAACATTAATCTCACAAAGCTCACTTTTTTTTAGAAAATAGAATAAAAATTACTTTCTAACAAATTGAAATGTTAACAAATATAAACTTATTTGTCTTCCTTTGAAAATTTTTAGTTTTATAATAATAAAAGAAAAATTATGTGATGTAAATGAAAACTCTATAGTCATAATATATTTCAACAGCATATAAAGATAATAAAACTTATTGTACTTTTACTACATTGCCAAGTTTTACTATAAAAATAAACATTAATAATAATTTTACAATACTTACAATATTAAAGTATATTTTCCTGCCATAGAGCTGTTTAATATTTATTTTTATAAAGAAATAAACCTAATGTAAATGAATTAAAAATATTCTTTTAATACAAATTGGCATCAATAAATATTTAACAAGTTATTTTTTTTGCATTGATTGAACAAGAAAATATATTAATATATAAAACAAGTAATTCAAAATTATTTAATCAACATAGAAAAACACACAAAGCACTATTGTTTCTTCCTCAGTTGTACAATAATGCAATTGATGAAGAAATGCTTTTAACTTACTTGTGAAGAAAACCTCAAAAGTAGGTCAAAGACATTTATGAAGTAATAAATTTTTTCTCTTAGTAACTACTGTTTGTGCTTTTTACGTCAGGAAGCAAAGAATGAATTCTTCAATCAGAAGTTTTTCACAGATGTCAAGATTCTATTTAACTAAACCCATCTATATAGAACTGCACTTCTAAATATGTTTCTGATTTCAAATATAACTGTCAGATCACCCATATATCATTGTTTTGCAATTTCAACTCTAATACTATTTCATTTTACAACAATCTTATCTTTCTAAACAATAGCTGTATGTTTTTTTTTTATAAGATTAAGGAACTGTACAATGCTGTAAAGTGAAATAGTTACTCATTAAATGATTGGTTAGTTTTAAATTTGAGAATGTAGGGACCAGAAAACTACTCCATAATTGGAGCCCTATAAGATATTCACTTTCTTCTGTTAATTTAGCTATATATTTTTGTTTTATAATTCTAAATATATAGTGATCTACTCAATTCTGTAAAAGCCAATGAAACAGATTTTAGATTTAGTTTTTAAATAATGTTTGGTATAATTAAAAAATTAATTAATAGTTTAGAGAACTTTACACTTCAATAAACATGCCTTGGAGATGAAATAAGTGTCATATAGCAAACAGAAGAGAGACAAAACTCAATTGAGTGTCCAATAAACATAATCATAAACATCAAATTCACAGTTTTTGTTGCCAATCCTAGTCAAAAGATAACATCAGATTGAGTGAATGAGGTCTAAGAATTAATTTAGACTTCTTTCTTAATTTTATGGAATTAGTGGAAAGGATGAAAGGACAGACAAACAGAAACAGGTGAAAATCAGAAACAGTCCTGTCTCAGCAACTTGTATATTTGTGATTTGATATAAACATGTTCTCTCCTATTCAGTGTTGCATTTATTCTTCCTAAAAACTTTCAGAGCTATTCAGCAGAAAAAACAGAGAGAAGATAAAAAAAATTATAAATTCTTTTTTTCAAAAGGCATTATTTATTATTACATAGGAAACCTCCTCTTTTTAAGATTTGAGAGAAAATATTTTTTACTGTTTCATTAATCTTGTTTAAATGTTATTGATGGCTTCCTTTTTTCTTAATAATGGCTTAATATATATTTTTTATCTATTTTTACTCCTGCAAACTACCACTTACTCACATATCTAATTCAGAAATTTATCAAAATATATATTATCTATTTTTACTCCTGCAAACTACCACTTACTCACATATCTAATTCAGAAATTTATCAGTCAGTATTTTTTAAAACATGCATTTGGTGTGAATGTGTAAAATCATCATACCTGGTGTCAAAACCCTGACTTAAAGAATTTAAACTGCCAAGCCAATAGTTTTTTTTTTTATTAACAGCCTATTTTGCAATCACACACAACAATACTATAGATTAAACTTTGTTTTATATTTAAATACTTTTAAAATAGTCATATAAATAAATACTTTACTATATACAATTGCAATTACCTGAGCTATGATATCTTGGGCAGTACTTGATACTGGAGCTTTTAAAATTGCATAAGGCTGATCAGGTGATACATTATATATACATACTAAGAAAGTATCTTCATCTTCTCCCCAATCATGAAGTTCATCTCCACTCAATTCTGCATCTAGCTTTTTCTAAAAATATAATATAACTATTTTAAAAATACTCATTTTTTAAACTGTTTTTTATTATTAAAAGAAAAAAGAATACTCACTCTTTCTTTATTTGCTGAACTTTGAATAGTGGTCATCCAAGCTCGTGTACTTGGATCCTGAATAAAAAGAATGATTAAAATAAATTGATAAGAATTGAACATAAGAAGAAAAATTTATAAATCTCAACTAAAACTATTAAAACTTAAATTACATTTCCTAGTTTCTTCAAAATAAATTTTCCTTCTCCTTGCCATTTGGCTTGTGCTTCTAGTGGATTTTCAAGAGAATCTAGTATTCTCTGAGTGGCTTTTTCTTGATTAGGTTTTTCCCATCCTCTTTGAACTTCTTCAATAAGGACATAATCATCTAGATTTTCATTTAATTTATTTGCTTTTGTAAGAGCCTAAAAATAATGTAAAAGAATGTTAAAAATATTTCCAAAATTAAATAATAATAAATTCTTTAATGCAAAATTTTTTTAATATGAGATGTGATAACATACCTGAGCAATAACTTCTTTTGTTGTACTATCTTGAGTAATTTTCAATATTGTGCTAGGTTCATCATTTACAACTCCATAAACCATTAAGAAAACCATTCTTCTTTTTGTAGGAACTACACTTGTAGCTATCTATATGCAAATTACACATATATATTAATTTTATAATTTTAAAATATTTTATTGTTAAAGGAAATTTTTCAAAATATTATAATAAACTTTTCATACTTCTTTTCCTTCACACTTTCCATTTTCACCAGCTGAAGGATTGATCTTTCCTTTCAATTTTTTGCCACTATCATGTAAATCACCATTTACAAGTGGAAGTTCCAAACCTTCCTCTTCCCAAACAGAATAAATAAACAGTGAAGATAATGGTAAAGACTGATTTTGTAGATTTTTTAATCGTACATGTCTATAACCTAATAAAATTTGAAAATGTATGAATATATGTTGAGCATGAAAAACAATGAATTTTCCATATATTACATTTCTAAAAATATCTCAAAATATTATTCCACATTATATAAATGAATTTTATACTATTTTGATTTTTTATGAATAAATAAATAATTGGTAAAGTACTTTCAAAACTATCATCAATAACATACAAAACATATCTTACTAGTTCCTTATTTAAAACTCATGATAAAAAATTTTTTGATTTGTGACCAAGTATTTTATTTGTTGTAGGCAAATTTTTAATCCTGTTTCATCATGAACTCAGTAAAAACTTCCTTGTCTGTTTTTCTGGTTGAATCAGCAGCCAAGGAACACATGTCATGTGTTATCAGCCATAATCATACAATTATGTAAAGATAATTAAGTATTCTGATAACAGCATAAATATAACAAAATCATATTTGTGTTTTACCTTTAAATAAATAAATTAATCCTTTTTTTAACCAAATTTGATGATTTTGTTTATATTCTAAATATTATATAATCATACACATATTTTAATTCTTATCCTTAAGAATTAAAATTAATTCAATAATTTATATAAATCCAAATAAAGTGATACGCAGAACCATCCAATTTACTAAGAAAATTACCAAAAAGGCAACTCTCTTTTGGAGTTGATGAAAGAACAAATGTCAACTCTGCCAGTGACCTTTTAAATTGTCACTGGCAGAGTATAGAATTCTTAGAATATGGCTTCTAAGAATACAAAATGGATGCCAATTGGTAAAATAAAATTTTTTTCTTCATAGAAATTCCAATTATTTTTTGGTAATTAATTTTATTAATTATATGATGTGGACATAAAGTCAAACGGAATGATATGGAATGATGAAATTGACATTTGGACACTACCCATCACTAAAATGCTAATATAATATATTCTTGCATATACAGTACAAAACATTATTAACATTACAGGTTAATAATTTTTTATATATGCAAGAAAGAAAATATTCATTGCTTTAGAATATATCAAACTTATTTGAGAAAAATTCAGAAATTAAAATTTCTTTTAGAAATTTATTTATTCTAATTTGATTCCATATTAAAATTCAGATTTACTTCCATTAATAAAAACAATTTAAAAATGATTGTTATTTATAAAAAAGTTTTATTTTGATTTAAAATACTTTCAGGTAGAGTTAAACCATCATTAGTGCAAAAACTTAGAAGTAGAATAAAATAACATTATATTATAACTAATAGAACAGATTATTTAGAACAATTTTTTAAATGTAATTTAAAATTATAAGACTCTTGAAGTTTTTATAAAATTAAGAACAGATGCTATAAAAAAAAAAATATCAATAGCCCCCTTGTATTTTTGCATATATGAAGATATAAATCAGGCTTAGAGCAGGGGTTCTCCAAACTATGATCTGTGGGCTTTATCTGGCCTGCTGGCATTTGTTCCTTACAAAAAGTTTTACATATATCAACATAGGAAGAAATTAAATAACAATTGAAAAACACCAAAATTTATTATAAATATTTTCAATATTTATTTACTAAATTTAATAGATAATGTCATTTAAACATCATAATTTTAAAAAAAAATACTCTGTTGTTTAATTCAGAGATTGCAAAATGCTGTCATTTTGTATGCTACATGTCAATTGTTAAGCATATTAGCAAAGAAAAATTGTTTTTATATTTCAATGATATTATCCTATATTACAACATAACATCATCCAGAACATGAAAATTATTTAAAATGAACAATTTTCTAATGTATGTATTAAAATAAAATATAAACTATAAGTATTAATCTGTTGTTAATTATAGATAATTTTCTTTGTAAATTAAAATAAAACTGTTGTAGTGATGCAATTAAGCAAATGATTTATAAATATTATAAAGTACAGTATATCAAAATCTGGCAAAAAAAAAAAAAAAACTACAATTATGGTTATAAAACAATTGGACTGTTCATAATTAATTCCAGTTCACCAATAACATTTTTAGAAAATGATTTCTTGTCTAATTACAAAACTTATCAATCTATTCTAATCTGGCTTGTCATTCATTAAAACATTGTCTATGTTGCCATTTTCCAAAATATTTAGGGAACACATAGAAACAAATTTTATGAACCCTACATTTCTACAACATACAGTGTTTTCATTATTGAAGTAGTGAAATATATTTTATTGACATTTAAAAATAAAGGTTTGTCTTCAATCAACTTTGACACGAATCATGTATATAGAATACAGGCATTTACGAGGTGCTATTGGAAAGTTCCCGGACTGGGTGAAAAAAAAAATTGGCTTACAGTTCTTATTTTTGGCTGCCACATCGATTTAAATACAGGCATTTACGAGGTGCTATCGGAAAGTTCCCGGACTGGGTGAAAAAAAAAATTGGCTTACAGTTCTTATTTTTGGCTGCCATCTCCTTCAAAGTAATTTCCTTGGGAACTTACACAACATTCCCAGTGGCTTTTCCATGCTCCAACGCATTGCTGAAGTCTTTTTTTCGTAGGCTGTCGAGTACCATCTGCGATTTTCTTTGAATGTCCGAAACCGTCTGAAAACATCGTCCTTTCAGCTTCAATTTCAATTTAGGAACAAATAGAAATCGCAAGGAGCAAGATCAGGTGAGTAGGGAGGGTGGGGAACAATAACTATATTATTGTTCATCAAAAACGCCATGGTTTTAAGCAATGTGTGGGCGGGCGTGTTGTCACGATGAAGGAGCCAATTGTGGTTGCGCCAAAGTTCCGGCCTTTTTAGTCGCATATCTTCTCTTAAGTGTCTCAAAACTTCACAGTAAAAGTCAGAGTTTATTGTTGTGTTAGCTGGTACAAATTCCTAGTGAATAATCCCCTTGATGTCAAAAAATGCAATCAGCATGATTTTTGTTAAGCTCCAGACTTGCTGTGCTTTCTTCAGTCTCGGTGACTGTGGGCTCTTCCATTGCAAAGATTGCGAAAAGCTTTACGAATCATTTCTAACGTTTCGGTAGCAGATTTACCAAGTTTTATGCAAAAATTAATGCAAACACATTGCTCAAGTTTACGATCCATTTACGCAATCACAGAGCAAATGAAAGTAGTGTTTAAAAAATCCCTTCTATAAAATTAGTACGAGTTCACGGCATGTTGTCATGTGGTTGAATGATCAAAAAGACTTGCAGCTGTGTGACCTTGACCTACTTTACTGTTTTTTTGCTGGGAATTCGCAATGGAGTCAGTCCGGGAACTTTCCAATAGCACCTCGTAATTAGTGGAAGAACAACAAATGTTCATTAATAAATGTGCACATTGTAAAACAATATTCTGTTTTGAATGCTTTTATGATGATTATCACCCATAGAAATTGAGATGGTTTCTGATGAGGAATAATAAAAATATCTATATTTTTTAATTAAAATAAATATTTTGTGTAAAAAAATTTATTTATTAATTGCATTCTTTTATATGTGTATTTAATATTTGTGATAGAAATTTTAAAAGATATAACAAAAAAATTAAATAATCACAAAATACTAATTTTTCATTAATAAAAATACATTGTACAATAATCCATTTCAGTTTCGATTAAAAAAAATTGCTAAAAAGACGAGACTCGAACCTGCAATCTTCCGATGACATCTTATGTTAATTGAATGGCGAATGCATCGCACTACAATGGCACTTGCTAAAATGTTAATATCAATTGGTATATAAACAATATAGAAAACTTTAAACCCCTTTTTTTTGGGAATGCTTGAGAGTTGCATTGTATTACTTTACCATGGGTTTATGGGAGGGTAGTACTACAACATATGTAAAAATTGGCAAAATTGGAGGGGGCCCATGGTTGGCATTCCTCTTGTTAGTTTAAATATATATTAATGGTATTTGTATGTTTTATGTAAATTTTATGGCATCTACTATTAATTTTATAAAAACTTAGCAGTCTGATTACTTTTATAATTTTAAATTGCATTTGAAAAATGATCTGTTCTACTATTTAAATGTAATATTATTTTAATTCTAAAGCTTTTGCACTGATAATGGGCTTAACTATATGAAAATACTATGATTATTAAAAGTTTTGTTTTTCTTCTATTTTTATTTTTGGTTTTAAGTGCTTGTTGTCTAAGCCTCATTAATTCTGTTAACATGAATTGTTTTAATATATTCAAAATATTGTAAGTAATACTATGAATTGTATAACTCATCTATTTTAATCTAGATTCAAATCATTATTAATTCATTTTATGCAAACATTAAAGGATAAGTTTATACAAAATTAATAAGTTTACTTTTTACCTTGTTTTAAACAGATTAAAGGAATTACTCTCTGAGCGGTTACATGATTAGTACTCATATCCATTACAGAAAATCTTAGAAATGCCAAATCAATGAAAGTAACCTGTTAAAAATAATTAATATATTTTTAATAAAACATATTTTTTCATAATAATTATTATTTCACTTTTAAATACAATATATAGTATATTTTAATTGTGAATAAACATAGTTTATTTCTTTATTAATCCTTTTTATTTTTACGACATGCAGTGGTGGATTAAGACTGGTTGAGGCCCTGGACGCAGAAGAAAATATTGGGCCCCTTAAAAAAAGAGAGAATCAAGGGAATAAAAATACATAGTGACCATATTTTTAAATAAATAATACATATTATATACTATTTATATTTTCATTTAATATTAACTGATAGTATGTACAGCATGGCAGCTATGTTTATTCATTAAAAAAGATCAAACTACACATTTTTGATCTTATTTGTATCTGATAAATTAATATTTAAGTGTTGAACTTTTTTTACAACAATATTAATGATTTTCCATTATTAAAACATTTAAAATTTACAATTTTATATAGCATAGAACATTCAAGTAATTAACAATATTCACCTTTAAATTTTATAATTTTTCTATATATCACATTAGAAAAGAACATACTCCAAAATTCGTTATTTTTATAATATTTTTTCAATATAGTGAGTATTAATTAGATTACAGCAGGCCCTCAGTTTAATGGACTAATAAGAGAAAAGAATGTCAGTTAATGGTGAAAGTCCATTAAAGTATTTTAAAACTACAGTACAGTAAATTCATCTTTCTGATAATTTAACAATTATATCTATAGGCAATCCCTGACATATGAGATCCATACTTATATAAAGATTCCGAGTAAAAACATAAATATATCAACATAACAAATAAAACTATAACAGAGAGATAAAGCATTTTTCTTCTAATTTCATCATTTATCATAAATAGTGTATATATATTCAAATATTTTCTGAAATTCAAATAAAAATTTAATACAAATATTTTGTCCATTAAATCCAAAATCTATTAAAGTTGGGTCAATTAAACTGAAGTTCTACTGTATTTGTCATCATTATAAATGTAAAGATGAAGAAATAATATTTGATTTATAGACCAATAAAATGTTCTATTTAAATTTAAAGAGTTTATCTTTTAATAAAGTAATATAACATATATTTTGTATCATAGGGATTAAAAATTTATCTATATATATAGATATTAATTAGTCTTCACTAAATATTTTATATAAAATAAATATGTTTAGAGGGAAAAAATTTACCTTGAAATGAAAGGAATCATTCCAAATAGGATTTAGAGAATTCCTTTGAATTAATTTTGTTTTCTGTCTATTACAATCAACTGGAATACCAATAATTTCCATTTCGACTTGAGGACTTCCTGTATGAGTAGATGGGCAAACATACTGTCCTGATATTATCTGAAAAAATAAATAAATTATTATTATAATACTTGGAAAAATTTTTATTTAAAATTAGAAAAACTTATAAATGAAATGTAGTTATTAAGATTTGCATTATACCGTGATAGTCATACTAATGGAATGTAAACCATCAAATTCTTTATCCCAAGGATTGAAACGACCATGCATCATCAATGAATGGTCCCACATCACTCGTGGTTTAAGAACATAACCGCATCGACCATTTTGCTCAAACATAGCAGTATTAATATGTGAAGCAGTATCTGTAATATTATTATTGAAAATAATTATTTAATATATTTAAAAAAATACTCTTAAATTATTGTAAAATTATTGTAACATTTTTAAGTTCAAATGAATGCACTTCTGGCATGTTGTCAGAATTCAACATTAATCAAGATTTTATTAAAATCAATCTGTTTATTCCATTAGTGCAAAACAAATTTATGATTTTTTTTTTGTTTAAAAATAATTTTAGATTATATATTGAAATATTAATGATTATAATGTTATGTTTTATAAATTTTTAATTAAGTAAGATCAACAGACTTTAATATGGCACAAATGAAAATAATATTTTGTAATTAAAAAATTAAGATTTTTGTATAAATAATTTTTTGTTACTCAGAATGCATTATATTTTATTTGATAAACTAATTTAGATTCCTAAAATATAAATAAGGAAAATTTTATTGTGACTTCTCATATTTCAAAATACAGGTCAGTTCCTATTTACAAGATTAAAGTGTTCTTGGAATATGCTCATAAATCGAAGCTTTGTAAAATCAGAGATTAAACCATCATTAATTATCATTATAACATGTTCCTGAGCTCAGAAAATGCCAACCATTTTTCAATGAAATAAGCTGAAATATTATCCAAATACATAAATGTTGACAAAATTACCTCAATAATTAATGTTAATTATTATAAAACAATCTAAAAATGCAATTTGATTAGGGAAAAATCCATACTAAAGAGGCCAGTTGCTGGACTGATACTATTATATAGATTTCTATTTATGTGACAGCATTATCACAAAGATAATGTTAATATATATCATTTGGTGTTATCTAAGTTCAGTTCTGAGTACCATATCTATATATGCTTTTAAAGAAACTCGAAGTCTGCCTATCATTCTCTGTCCTTGAATACCTGTTTTCTTAATATCACTATCCAATCAGTTGCTGATTATTAACTAGTTCTATTTCAATCTCTATTGTAGATCCACATCTATGGAGAGATTAGTGGAACTATAAATGGGTAAATTAAAAAGTTGAACTTATATCTATAATCCTGGAATTTCTCAAGGAGTGGAATGGGACTTGATCTTAATCCACTCCTTGAGAAATTCCACAATATTATAAAATTATACAAAATTCAATTTACATAAAAACTTTTGATCTCAATTAGTTGTGTAAATCTGATATACTTGTAAATTAATAACCGATATGTAATATATAATTTTTTTAGATTTTTTAAAAATATCATCTTTTTATTATTAGAGTCCTGAAAAATGTATATGCTTATAGCCCAAATATGCTAATTTTCTGCTGGTTTTGATATATACAGTCATTTTACAGCACTTTGCTAATACAGTGCTTCTCAATTATATCAATATTTTTATTTTTTCAAAATAAAAATTATAAAAAATAATACTTAGAATAAATATATAAAACATAAATTAACACATAAATAGGTCAGGCCTAGAGCCTTTCTGAAAAACTGGAAATGTGAGACCTGGGATCAAACCAGATCCTTCAAAGTGATAAGTGAATGTTATATCATATAGCCATCTGGCTGAATTTTTTTAGGGCTAGCATTATTGTGTACTTAATAATAGTACAAATATGTTTTTAAGTTTTTATATACATTAAATGAAAACAAGGTTATGATTCACTTTATAGTAAAATCTGCTCTACAGTAGTGACTGGAACATAACCACTGCAATAATGAAGTATGCCTATAATTCAGTTTATTCAAAAAGACAAAACATAAAATTATGAATGATTTCTACATTTATCATTAAAAAATATTATTTTTAACCTGTATTTATCTGGAAAAAGCTATCATTTACTGACTGTGGAACAAAAAGTTTATGTATAATTTGTCTCACTTTGTTTACAAAAATCTTACCAATGTATAAAACCTTATTTTCTGTTAAGTGTATTCCTTCTAACAAAAACAAATTATTATTCTGCAATAGATTATTGATTTTTAATGAATTTTTATGTAATCTGACATCATCTTATCAAAATTATGTAAATAAACAAAAAATCATATTTCATACATTTGTAAATTTTTTCTGATGTCAAAACAAATGTGATTTCTATTTTATTTCGATACAGAGAGGTAGATGCTATAACCCAGAATGATCCAAGGATAGCTGGAGGTAGTGCATCAGTGGAAAGGACAAACAAAATGATCTTAGAAAATCATGAAATAAAATATTTCAACTTGAATAGCTTTGGAATCGAATTTAATATCAAATTTTATTTAATATTTTAATTTTGTCACATCTTCCAATATATTTTCTTATTTATATTGTAACATTTTCCATCCAAAAAGACATTTTTATATTTATCAGATTTTTTTTTAATTGAATATGTAATATGCAAATTATGATGAAATTCCGATTATAAAATTCTCTTTGTCTACATATTTGGATAGCAGGATCAGAATCTATAATGTGAGCATATACCATTTCTGGTCATAAAATCATAATCATTTATTTAAATATTATTTAATATTTGATTTAAATATTTATTTTCTGAATATACAGTTAATGTTAAGCAATAACAATAGCATTCTTATGAAATTATTTCAAAATTTATTAGTATATATAAAATATGATGATGATTGCATATGGGAACATCTTAAATCATTATTTAAAATTTAATAAATAGTTTAAATAAAAATTTGAAATCAGATAAATAATATATTAAAATACATAAGAATGAAGAATTTTGTTAAGTGTTTGTGTAAATATAATTAGAAATTTAATAGTTTGCTTACTCACATCACAAAGCAGTACAAAAAGTATGACTAATAATGCAGAGCAATGAGCTGTTTTTATAAATGAATAATTATTATTATTTTGTATTTTCCAGGAGTTGTCACATTTGGAATATCAAAAAGCAGGTATTCTTTTTTCTCCTCTGTTGATTTTCATGAAATGCAAATGTTTATCAGTATACAGGTAGGCCTCAATTAGTGTGAGTTTGAATAATGCGATATTCAATTAGTGCGACTTATAAAAATGATAATTTCACTTAGTGTGAGCAAATATTCAATTAATGCAAGTTGTAAGCATAGACCAATCTTACTAACAAAGGTTCATCCCCTTTTATGATGTCAATTAACAAATTAATGTTAATTTTTGGTTGTCTTTTATGATGTCAATTAACAAATTAATGTTAATTTTCGGTTAGTACCATTTTATGATGTCAATTAACAAATTAATGTTAATTTTCAGTTAGTAAAACTGGACGACCAACTTAGCTTTGAAGGGGTGAAACACCAGAAAGATGGGCTTTTTGCCGTTAGCTATTTAACATTACTATTATTCAGCTTTGTTATCGTATACTCCAGAATTGGCAACCAGGCGACGCTCAACTTCCGCTTTTGATTTGCTATTTTGGTTTCGATTTGGCGGTTGGTTTGATAATGGTATGAGACGCAATTCCTGGTAAGTTATTAATTTAGATGTTGAACAACGATGTAAAATATGAAAATAAATATTTCTTAAACAGTTAGTGTTGTGGTTATTCATCGTGAGGTTGGCTAATGGCCAGAATCTCACAAAGCAAGAACCAATTACCATATTTTACATATAGTTAATACTTCAAATAATGCAAATACAAATAGTGCGAGAAATTTGTGGAACCCGTTATTCGTACTAATCGAGGCCTACCTGTATTGGGAAAAAACTTAAAAACTTTAGAAATTCTAATTTCAAATTTTTTGAAAAATTCCTTTAATATCAGAATTTTTATCTTTTTGCATCTTGGTCCAGAATTTGATCACTCCTGGATTAATTAAATAAAATTATTTTAGTAATTAAATATACCTTCTGTTTGATAATTTAGTGCTACCATTTGTAATCCAAATGCCCAAAAGATCACAGGATTAAAATTTGAAGAATCAATTCTCATTCCTGCTGGATATGTTCTCATTAACTGTGTTTCACAATGAGTATTTTTCATTAAGGAATTTTAAAATATAACACAAAAAAAAATTTAAATATTAATCAATATTAATAATAACTATCAAATATAATATATTTTGTAAGAAAAAGGATATGTAATAAGTGCTAATGGATGTCTTTTGCATAATTTCTTTGCAGAATTTTCATTCAAAGATGAAACTTGATAACAGGGTGAAGATATACATGGTCTTTTCCCAGGAGATGTTTCATGTTTGACTTCTAAAAATATACACTTGTATAGTCCATTAAAATTCTTTAATATATAAAATATAAACAAATAATTGTGAATAACCTATTTGAAGAGGCTGACTTATAGTTGTTGAAACAGTACTACTAGATGGAAAAAGGTTTTTTTTGTTAGTCATCTTCTTAGCTTTAACAGAATTGGTGGGACTTGAATTGGTGACAAATCCTGAATATTTCAAAAATTTGCTTTTAACATATTAATAATATTGTACATACGAAAACAAAAAAATTTTATTATTTTAAATTAAATTATTAACTTTAAAATTTATTTTATAAACATATACCTCTAAACTTAATAGCTTGGCAATAAATAACAATTTCAGATAATTCAGGTGCAATTTGACTACTTGATTTTTGATGTTTTGTGCTTTCATCTTCTGTATGCCAAATTTCAACTGACATATCCAATTGACTTCGTGGCCTTGACAAAATTCCAGTACTAGGACTCAAAGCTTTATCTTTACCAGATCCAGATCCCTCTTGACTGGA
>AYEL01077979.1:0-15572 GCA_000484575.1 Olivierus martensii
TATTTTCTAATAATGAACCAGAGATTGTTGAAACTCTATTTGGTATAAAAATAAATAAAATTGAAAATGTGTGGATAAAGTGTAAATTAAATATAAAAAAGGCTTCATACAGACTTCTTTTCAAATAAATAGTTCTCATGTTGAAACCATTGATATATTGTAGTTTGTATTTGACATTTTTGAGTTTCATTTAAAATAATAATTGTTTCCAATTTGAATTGAATAAAGGCTTGCATTAACATGAAAATTTAGTGTTTAGTACGTTTAAAAAAAAATTGATTTTATGAATCTCTCTAAGTTGGACACCTCTCTAACTTGAACACATTTTGAAGGAACCAAATGTGTCCAACTTAGACAGGTTTCACTGTATTTGTAATTGACGGGCCACCAAACGAATTGATTTACAAGGACTATGATGAAAAGATTCATGAATTTGTTCAACATCATCGGAGCTTCTGCTAGGCCGACCAGATTTCACTTTTGGTAAAGTGCTACCTGTTGTCATAAATCTCTTATGCCACTCATAAATTGTCGGTCTTGAAGGCGGACTTCGATCATATATAGTCCAAAATTTACGTTGTACCTACATTGCAGATTTTAATTCGATAAATCACACTACAACTTGCGCCATTTCCTGCGGTGAAGCTTTGTCTTTTCAATGTCTTCATCATGTCTTTTCAATTAAATCACTGGCACAGCCAGTGATTTAATTGAAAAGATTATATCCAGCTCAATTCATATAGAAACTTTGTTGGAATGATCATGAAACAGTTTTGGAATATGTACAGGAATTTGAATGATAAGTATTTTCTAATAATGAACCAGAGATTGTTGAAACTCTATTTGGTATAAAAATAAATAAAATTGAAAATGTGTGGATAAAGTGTAAATTAAATATAAAAAAGGCTTCATACAGACTTCTTTTCAAATAAATAGTTCTCATGTTGAAACCATTGATATATTGTAGTTTGTATTTGACATTTTTGAGTTTCATTTAAAATAATAATTGTTTCCAATTTGAATTGAATAAAGGCTTGCATTAACATGAAAATTTAGTGTTTAGTACGTTTAAAAAAAAATTGATTTTATGAATCTCTCTAAGTTGGACACCTCTCTAACAAAAAAATTTTGATTTTATGAATCTCTCTATGTTGGACACCTCTCTAAGTTGAACACTTTTGAAGGAACCAAAAATGTGTCCAACTTAGACAAGTTTCATTGTATTTGTAATTGACGGGCCACCAAACGAATTGATTTACAAGGACTATGATGAAAAGATTCATGAATTTGTTCAACATCATCGGAGCTTCTGCTAGGCTGACCAGATTTCACTTTTGGTAAAGTGCTACCTGTTGTCATAAATCTCTTATGCCACTCATAAATTGTCGGTCTTGAAGGCGGACTTCGATCATATATAGTCCAAAATTTACGTTGTACCTACATTGCAGATTTTAATTCGATAAATCACACTACAACTTGCGCCATTTCCTGCGGTGAAGCCATTTTGAGAAGAGACCTATATTTGGCGCCATCAAGGGTGCCATATAGTGTCCACTTCATTTAAAAAAAACTTGTGATACTTTCTTTATTGAATGCAAAATATTGTAAGTGCACATCCTTCTTTGTATCTTTTTAATAATTTTCTAAAAGTGTAAAGATATATACAGGGTGTCCGAAAAGTAAGTGCCTTTTTTGTGTCCGATTCTTGTAATTTTGTGTTCTTTATGCTTATTAAGGTAATGTATAGTGTCCTAGAAAACCTTAACTATGAGAAATCATTAAAGTTTAGGTATTTACAACTTATGACTGCTCCAACTTACAAAAATAGGGTTCAAACAGAATCCTGTTGCAAGATCCATGCAGATTCAAGCAGAATCCTGTTTGCAATGATTACCTGTATATTTGGATATTTAAATATAGTATTTCAACTTATTAATGATATACTTAAAAATTACAATATGTATAATAATAATATAAATATGTTAAGTAAGTAATTACCCTATTTTTTAATGGTAATGCAGGAGTAAGAGGTGTTCTTAACTTCTTATTTTTTATTAGAATTCGATATTTCAGTTGATTAGGAGAAGGTAAAACAGGATCATCTGAATAGTCTGATTCAAAAAGAAAGTTTGTAACTAGTTTCTCTCCAAATACTGACTGTAAATAACCATAAAAAAATGTATTAATACTAAAAATAGTTATTTGTAATTACAAATATTACTCAGTAATAGTCTACAAAACATTTGTTTTATAAAAATGTCATTAATTTTTTTATAAGCATAAAATTAATAATGAATTATTTAAATTTTGTTAACGAAATCTGTATTGCAATGTTTTATTTCAATAATTATAATCAACATTATTATACAATTATAAATATAGAACTCCTCAAGTTACAAACATTTATATTTACAAATGTGAAATTCATTTTCAAATTTAAGAAAATTTGAAAAATTCAAGAATTTTAAACATTATGATTGCAGAATGCTATAATGTAAAATTATACAATTGGTTAACATATTATGGTAGTATTTCAAAATGGTAGCAATTACACAAAAAAAAAAAATCTTCACTTTATAATCAGAAATTTACATTCAAATCTGAAATAAAAAACTTCTAATTGATCCAAGTGTGTAATATATTACAAATTACACAAAAAAAAAAAATCTTCACTTTATAATCAGAACTTTACATTCAAATCTGAAATAAAAAACTTCTAATTGATCCAAGTGTGTAATATATTACAAAATACAGTATATAAAATTATTTTAATAATTTTGAAGGAAAAATAACAATCAGAATTATGAACAACACTTATATATAAATTATGTTTATAACTTGAGAAGTCTAGGTAAAAAAATAAATTCTTATTTAAATTGTTCAATTTGCATTAGTTCAATTAAATTAAAATATTGTAATTTGCAATTCATTAAACATTTCATAATGACTAATGTAAACTTCTTACTTTAGTTAATAAAAACACAACTCAAAAGCCAAATAGTAAGAAAAACCGTTTAATCAAAAACGTTTTCGGCTATCCATGTAGCCTGCCTCAGTTATAACTGAGGCAGGCTACGTGGATAGCCGAAAACGTTTTTGATTAAACGGTTTTTCTTACTATTTGGCTTTTGAGTTGTGTTTTCATTAAACATTTAACTTAAAAATAACAAATTATTGGTAATATAATGTTATATCATATATTCCTTATACTTAATTTTACTAAATAATCTTAGATATAGAAGGCCTTGCCAAAATGGCACACAATTGCTAAGGCTGGTGCTGTCCAAACCAACTTTCTTTATGATATATTCAGCATATAATTTGAATAGATATGGTGAAAGAATAAAACTTTTTTGTTTTCTTTGAGAACTGGAAAAACTATTCATTTCAAATAAACCTAAATTATCAAGCCAAATTTTAGCCCTTGAAACCATAATAGAAATAATTTTAATGTAATTTGTTCCCTCTCAAATGACCATTTAGCTTGGAAGATTACTGTCAATACATCTTTTGGCATTAACTATATAAACCCAACAATGTCAGGAAGCTATCGTAATTGGGTTAGTGAAGGATTAAAACGGTGATAATTACAGTTTCATTATTACAGACGTTAATATCTCTTTTAACAAATTTTAACTGCATACGTTTTTCTTTGTTTTTAGAAGACAAAATTAATTTTAAGGAAAAAATAAAATTCTGGCTTAATAACAGAATTTATTAAACAAAAATTTACCTTCGTGATACAATTGCAAACATTGCAAAACCCAGCAAAAAATGGTACCGATCGATAGGGAGATTGAGACACGCAAAGTATTTCTAATGAACTAGGGATCAAAAGTCAAAGGTTAATGAGATGTAGAGGCTAAAAGTTTCACAGTGCATGCGGTTTGCGATACGCCTCGCTATGGTGCGCAGCGCGACGCATCCCGTTCCCGCACTCTGCTGCCTATGCTGTCGGTGAAACTTTTAGCCTCTATATCTTGTTAACTTTTGAACTTTGACCCCTAGTTCATTAGGGATATTTTGCGACTCTCGAAACCCTATAGATCGATACCATTTTTTCGCAATTTAAATAGGTAAACCTGTAGAATCAGTCGCATAGGGTATCAGTTGCACATAGCAGTTGTTGAGATCAATCTTACTATAAAGAACTAAACGAAGGAAGAGTATAAAGAATTCCATCAAATATTGTTATGGATTTTTGTTTCGAAAATTACACAATTCTAAAATTATTATGGAGATTATTTCGTTCTCGATAGACATTCCGGAAGTTTAAATGGATATATTTAACGATATGAAACGGTCGGTGTTTCAACCTCATTTGTGATTTCTGAAAATAAATCTCTTTTTTCCCCTCTCTTAAAACTTTTGACATTTTGTATAGAACAGTTACATTGGAATGAATTTTCTATCTTGTTTTCTTATATTGCAAATAAAGTTAACGATGTTATCCTCAATTTTCAAAAATAAATGCATGGTTATATACTGCTTGTTTGTTTCTTATATACTGTACATATGCTTGTTGGCCTCGGTGGTCTAGCGGTTATGACGTTGGGACGTTAGCCCAAAGGTCCCCGGTTCGATCCCGGGCCGAGGCAGATTTTTTCTTCGGATAAATTAGTTAAAAATTCTAGTTCAATTATTAATTAATAGATGGCGCCACTCATTGATTTGTAAAATTAATAATTATTCTAATTACGAGATGGTGCTAACATTAGTTCAAATTATTTCAAATCATTAAAAAAATTATTTCCGTTACGGTTTCAAGGGCTAAAATTTGGCTTGATAATTTAGGTTTATTTGGATATAATTCCCTTGAAGTTATTATTTAAAAGTTAAAACTATTCATTTTCTCTAAATAATAAAAATTAAAACAAATAAATAATAATAATAGCTTTTGGTGTTTTTATAAAAAGTACCAAATAATTGTTGCTCCTTAATTTATATATAGAATAATGATCAATTGCATAAAGATTTCTGGGATGATATTTTGTAGAAATTATGATTTTGATATTGTTCTAAATTTAATCATGTGGTAGCATATTACTCTCCAGATTGGAAAATCTATTATTATTATGAATTGTAATAATTATAGACAATGCTGTAGTTGTTCTTCTCAGGGTCCAAGATGGTATTAACTTGTGAGATATTCAACCAGAGTATTCTTACTCTGTACATTTATGAATTCTCAATCAGAATAAGAATATTATGGTTGAGGGCTTCACAAGTTTGAAGAAATCTGTGCCCAAATTGGTGATTCAAACATCTGGGTGTACAGACATATTTGTAAAGCAGTTGAATGATATTAATTAGACAAACTAATTTTATATAATGAATTGTCTACTTACTTTATTTGGAATTTATATAATAGATATTATAATTTAAAAATCAATAATATAATAATCATTTGTTATTTTAGTGAAAACAAGTTAATTATTATAAACTTATGTAACAGTCTAAAAAACACTGCTTAACCAATATATTTATGAATGAACACAAAATAGCACTATTTGCAGTAGAATAAAGAATTTATTAACTAAATTCTGCTAGCACTTTCGGGCTATGACCATCATCAGGCAGTGAAACAATAGATTTCACTGCCTGATGATGAAGAATAGTCATAGACCAAAAGTGCTAGCGGAATTTAGTTAATAAATTCTTTATTCTACTGCAAATAGTGCTATTTTGTGTTCATTCATTAATTATTAAAAATTACAAAAAATGGTTAGAAAAATTTAATAATAAAATATTTTGTCCATAATAAAAATCCTCTTGTAAAATCTAAATAAAAGTATACAAAATAGGTAGTCTAAGTAAAATTTTATTGTTTATTCAAAAATGTTTTTGGATATTTGGATATCTATGTAGCCTGCTTCAGTTAAATAACAAACTATTGGATAGCTAAACATGTTTTTAACAAACAATACAATCTTATTTAAGAGTGCTTATTGCTTACTTTTATTTATGAATTATTTATGCTAGCAATCCAAATATTTATTATATTTGTATAAAATTTAAATTATCATATATATTCAATTCATAAATTTCAATATATTTAGAATTATGTTAATTTTATTTACTTAAATTAGACTTACTGTAAAAATCTTTGCCATTTTTACTTGCTGTTGCAAAGAACAATGATTTTCTATTGATAATATAACAGGATAAGGTGAACTAACAAAGGCACTTTTATTAATTGCTTCAACAACATTCTGATAAAAAGAAATCATTAATATCATTTCATATATTTATAATAAATTACAAAATCTTCTATAACATAATTTTACATATTATCATTGATTTAGCAGTTATCTTTAAAATATTTTATATAAATTTATTTCAATAATTAACTAAAAAAATAGGAAAAAGAAAATAATTTTGTTCAAATTAGTTCAAAATACAGCTAAAGATGGCTGATATATTGCTATGGAAATGGAATTTTATTATTAATCCATTTACAAACATAAAGAAGTATTTCAGATTTAAGTGCTCCTTTTACTTTAGGTAAATGATAAACTATAATCTATATTTAAAAGTAATGATATAAAAACTTATACAAATTATTATTTAAAAAATGCTATGATGATTAACAATATATATATATAGACAGGTAGTTCCCAACTTTACAAGTTAATTTGTTCCTGAATTGTGTTCATGAAGTAAGAGTTCTTACTTCATGAATACAACTCAGGATCAACTAAGAATCAGTTTCCCATAAACATATTGTTAAACTTGAGTTCCATTCTCAGCAATGAAATTTGACAGCAATACTTTAAGTAAAGACCAACAAAATCAATAGTTTATGATTATATAATGATTTGTTTATCTAAAGAAATGAAAATATAGCCTTTAAAATCAAATTATAATAATAAAGAAATTATTTATGCAATATAAATATCGTATATACTCGTGTATAAGTCGAGGTTTTTTCTCAAAAAAATTTCTGAAGTGGGAGGGTAGGCTTATACACAGGTTACGCATTTTTACCGATTTTCAAACTCCGAAGTCGGGGGGTCAGCTTATATTCGAGTATATATGGTAGATTTATTATTAATAAATAAATAGATGAGCTTTAATATAGATGAAAACTGCCTTAGGCACAATCCACAAATGGAAGTTATGCCGATAAAACTAGAGAGAGTGCTACTTCCACTTATCAGCCACCATTTTGATTTTATAGCAAACAAAAGAATTTTTGCTACAAACCCAGTCATAAATATGATATAATTACATATAGTTTGAAATGCTTTTTATGAATGTTTAGTATTTATTTATTGCAATTAATGTTCATATTTTCAATTTTTTTAATACTTCATATTTGAAAAAATCTTTAAACTTGGGAACTCATTAAGTATAAACTAACTGTATATATTTTTACCTACAAATGGACCAATAATAAAATTCCATTTTTAATAGCAATACTGAACAGACGTATTAATAGTCATTTTAAAATAGAACTCATCCACAACTCCCTATATTTATTATTGTTTACTTTATCTTTTATTCTTATAATATTTTTTATGCTTTTCTTTTTCATTTTTCTCAGTAAAATTTTGATTATTTATTTGCCTTTTCTTATAAATCTAGAAAATGTAAAAAATAAACTCAGCACTTACAGCAGTCCTGTAAAAAAGCATTTATTATTGCTTCCCAAACGAGTAACGTTTTCAGCTAAATGATAGTCATCTTCAATTCCGTGTGCTCAAATACTTTTTTTACGGGACTGCTGTAAGTGCTGAGTTTATTTTTTACATTTTCTAGTTATACGCCTAAGAAAGCAGTATCATGTTTGGATTCTTATAAATCTCCTTTTAACTTTTTTTTTTATATCTAATTTTAACATGTTAGACTAATTACTACTACTTCTTAGTTATAAGTAGTAATACCAAAATTACAAGCACTTTTAGCAGTTAAGATTAGTTTAATTAAGAGTAACTAATGCTTTTGGCTATCTGCTAAAAGTGCTTGTAATTTGTGTAATCTTAACTGCTAAAAGTGCTTGTAATTTTGGTAATATTATTTCTAATTCTAACACATTTATATTCAGTTGTTTGAAGGAGGTTAAAGACTATATTTAACAAAGTATTATTGTAAACTAATTCATATTTCCTACTATTTTATGTAATTTTTTATGTTTATATAAAATTAAAGTAAAAATTTTTAAATGAAAGGGGTGAAGATCTCCAAGTATGCAAAGTCATGGTTCGAGGATCAAGTTAGGACTAAAGAAAAATGAGGCAGGGGAGGGAGTCAAAATATGTTTAAATAGTGTGATATTGACAAATAAACAAGCATTATACAGCAGTTTAAATCTTAAGTCTTTAAGAAATATTTTTGGTTGAACTACAAATATCATCATCAAGATTACAAGAGAATAGCAATAATAACTACATCTTTAAAAATTAAAAATGGTCATGTGCTATGCTTGGAACATATGATAAATTAAATCAGAAGAAGAAAAATTTTTTTTACACAAAAATAAATGACATTACTTGCATTAGAAAAGAATAAATTAATAAGAAAAAATATATATATTATGGAAAGATAACTATAAAAATATAAAAGAAGGAATTCATACCATCATATGATGTGGATTATCTATGATTTTTTTTTCAGCGTATAAACCCAAGCATTAGAAACAGAATCATTGTGTTGCTCATTAATCACATTCTTATAGGTTGATCTTTTTATAATTTCAATTGACTCCCTTATCTTCTTTAAGATCATAGTATATTTTTACAACTCTTGCCTCATCCCATTTAACTACCAAATTAGGAGCCATTAAGAAAACTGCAAGAAATATGAAAGTAAATTTAGCAACTAAACAACTCCCTACTCTTTTTAATATTTTAAGAAATGGCAAAGATGAGTATGAATCAGACCAGCAAACTGGTATGATGGGCCTATGCATAATAAAACAATGATAGACATGAAGAATATGTAGGCATAACTACCATTATATAAAATCTCAGTGTTAAATTACAAAGAGCATAAACATGATTTGAAAAATAGGTAATTTATTCACTGTTCTTAGCAAGAGATTCTATAAACATAATTTTGTTATTAAATGGAATGAGGCTAGAGTTATAAAAATGTATATTGTAATGTTGCTACAATTTTAAAGGTAGGATAAAGGAATCAATTGAAATTATAGAAAGATCAGCCCAAATATCAGAAATATAGATAGACAAGAAATATCAGTTAACATCTGATATTATCTGATATGCAGAAGACTTAAAGTTAATTAATGTGGTTAAGAATGCAATTGTTAGACCTTCATTTATTGGTCTTATGGCTATCCCAAAATAACTTTCAACGTAAGAAAAATGGCTTATATAGTATGGTTTTAATATTAAGCAAAACAATTACTAAAAGTTTTTATATTTCAGTCAGAAAACTACCTCCTTTTTCTTTAAATCAAAGTAACATACAAGCACAAAAAATAATGAATGAAATGAAATTTTTTGATATTTAAGCACCAATTAAAAATTTTTACATTAGAATTAATAGAAAATGAGTTTCTAATTTATGAATTTTTATCTAATGAATAGTTTTTAAGACCTTAATAATCTCTGTAAACTGAAAGATATTTAAAAGGATGCAGGTATTTAATAAATACAGTTTGAAATATACAAATAATAATATAAAAGAAAAGTACTTTTGGCCTAATGAGGCCATCATTGGTTTGTTAAGCACATAAAAAACAAGCTACTAGTCTTAGAACAGAATGAAGCACTTTATCCGTAATACAAAAGCTTCACTATAGCACATGCATCAGATTATATCAGAAATAAAGTACAATTAATTAAATAGCATTCAAGCCAGGGCTGTCCAACCGACAGCCTTCAGGCCACACACAGCCCAACATAAAATCGTAAACTTCCTTAAAACATTAAAGATTTTTATATACTTAATGAAATTAATGAAATTTTTATTATTTAAATACCTATCTACATTTCCTATTTCTATTTTCTAAAATATTTCTTATTTCAGTGATTAAAATTTCTTGACCTGCTCAATGATTTTAAAAAATTTCTGAATGAAAGGAAATCAAAGATTATTATGTTAAGACACTTTTGTTTATTTGTCATGGTGGATATCATATATTATACATTATTTATTAACTTTTTGCTTAATAAATATCGTTATAATTAAGCATATTTTGTATGTGGCCTAAGAATTTTTTTCTTCAAATGTGATCCAAGGAAAACAAAATTTGGATACCCCTGATTTAAGCTAAAAATTATTTTAAAAATAATTGACATATATAATACACATGTTCCTAGAAATATAAATATAATTCATATTATTTAGTTCCAAAAGTGCTGAAATAATTTTATATACTATGTTTTGTAAGCACATTTTACAACTGAACCAATTAGAAGTTTTTTATTTCACAGATTTAAATAAAAAAGTTCTGAGTATAAAGTGAGAGTTTTTGGTGTAATTGCTGCAATCTTGAAATATTGCCATATGTTAACTAACTATATAATTTTATATAATATTGGTTACTAGAGCATTTGGCTATTATATTGCTTAAGGTTCATAATTACAAATGTTCATAACTAGAGGTGTAGATGTATAAGGAAACAGCAGTTGAATAAAAATCACCAATTCACTTCTAACATACTAATGAATATTCTCCAAGCACCATTGTCACAATATTGGAACACTGACCAGCATATTGCCATTAATCATGTATGTATATGTCAATGCTTTGGTTGTTATGCTTCCCTGCTGTTATACATCTGTCTCACAATTCTCACCTATTTTCATTTGATGTCAAGGTCCACCTTATAGAAAAATTTAGCCAAAGCAGTGTTAAGATTTCCCATGCTGACATTGTATTTATATTTCTCAACCTGTTTCCTTAAGCTGTGGTCACACTGTGCAATTGTTCGCCGCGCGTGCGACTGCAACAGCGATGGCTCTTCCAACAAATTGGTAAACCCCCTTCAAATAGCGCGCGACTTCAACCGTGCTTGAAAACAAGAGAATTTGTTTTCCTGGCGACGGTTGCAAGCTCGCAACCAATTAAAAGCGAGGAAATTTATGACACGTGTCCAAGATGGCGGTTACATGAAATTCGACCGTAGAGTCAAATTTTATTGAATTATTACAACAACATAGTTGTTTGTGGGACTTCAATTCCGTGGATTATCGAAAAAAAGATATAAAAAAATCCTGCTTGGCGTGAAATAAGCAAAGTTCTTAAAATATAGCTTTATTTTTCATAATCCTTTTTTAATTCCACTCATATCGCTAACTCTAGGTAGTAGATAATTAAAATAATTAAAAGTTCTTAAAATATAGCTTTATTTTTCTTAATCCTTTTTTAATTCCACTCATATCGCTAACTCTAGGTAGTAGATAATTAAAATAATTATTAAAACTGAATTAATGTTGTTATATTGCACAGTTAAACGCTAATCCTAGAAATAACAGTTAAACAATAACATCCGCCTTGACTATAACTTCTTTGGATGATTTTATCGTGCTCTCATTGGCTGACTATCCATTGCGTCGCAAGCTGCATTTCCCAGTGTGACCATTATTTGGCGATTGCAACTCGTTGGCGTTGCTGTTGCAGCCGCGCGTGCGACGAAAAATTGCACAGTGTGACCACAGCTTTAGCAATTTTGATTCATTCTTTGGCCTGTTAATTTATTAACCACAGAGATAATGTAAGTCCCTGATTTATCCATTGGATCATCATGATTTTTTGCTCATTTATTGTTTTTAAATGAGCAAAAAGAGTAGATTACTTGCCAAAAATAACACTCATGTTTGTGTAGCATGTCATTTTCTTAGCTAGGCTACATAGCATCTTATTAATAGCTTACTTTTAGATGCTGTCCTTATTCACTAACATCCTGCTGGCTTTGGTGCCATTTAGAAGTCATATACTATCATAGGTGTAAGAGACTTCATTGTATATAGCAGCGCTTCTCAAACTTTTCCACTTGGCAACCCCTTTTATCCAAGAAAATATTTTTGCAATCCTGGGTATAGAGGTATATAAACTAGGAATACGAATTAAAACATTTGCTAAAATTTCTGCCACCCCCAAATTTTGTTACACGACCCCATATGGGGTCGTGACCCACACTTTGAGAAGCACTGGTATATAGTATTCATAAATGCATCAGTGTATCCAAACTTATGGCATTGAGCCACTATAGTATTAAACTCATCTTGTCTCATTTCTGGTATGTTACAGTGAGTCATGAATTTTCTGAAAAAGACTTAAATGTCTCTTTCCTGCAGTTAGTTTTCCTTCGACCAGACCAGGATTAACAGACGTAAGTATATGGGCTATCTGTATATTCTAATCTTACACTTTGCATCTGCCATATTAATGCTGCAAGAGTTTATTAGCAGCTTTGATTTTGTAAGAGTAAACAAGGATCCAACTAACTGTCTAGATCAGTGGTTCTCAACCTTTTTTTTCCCTGGGCTGCATACATTTGTTTACTACATTAAGCGGGCCGCATACATTTGTTTGCTACATTAAGCGGGCCACATCATGCTGTATCAGCATTCGGCAACTGGTTGGTATCATGTGGAAAAAGTCTGATTTCTAAAAAATCGCCTACAAAAAACTCTTGACTCCTCAATTCATGAATGCCATAGATCTGTATTTTCCAAACTGACCTATGACCTGTAAAATTTTATAAGTGAATCAAGAAGTACCTAGCAATTAGGAAAATTCTAATTTTTCCAGATTTAAAAACTTTTTAATATCAGAATTTTTATTTTTTTTTGCTTGTGGGAGAAGAATTCCACACTTTCATTAAATTCATGACTGTCCATTCTGGGCTGCACGTAAAAGCTTGCCGGGCCACATGCAGCCCGCGGGCCGCAGGTTGAGAATGGTGGGTCTAGATGCTAAGACTAATAGAATGATGTACTTTAATAACTAATTCCCTGATTACTGGAAAATCACAATAATTAAGAATCTGGCTTGCCCAAAATTTTGTTTGCTTATGTAAAGTTGCATAAAAATCTTTTCATTAAGCTAATGGTGGATAAGATCAAATCACTGTTGTATTGTCTAGAAAAGCAGTTCTCAAGTGTGGTCACTAGATGATTTTAATGAGCCACAACAACAATATATTTCTGTGTGTAAATGGATAATAAAGTTTAAGGAAATGCTGAATATAATTGAATTAAATTCCTATTTATTGTGATTATAGAACTATCCTATATAGCAGAATCTGGCTTTTGGCAATTGAAGAAAAACTGTCCCCCTAGTAACAAATGAATATTTCTTTTGTGATATTTTTGCACCCTTCCTTATTTTTTAATCAAAACAAGCACAATATCTTGTTTGCCCAGCCTAGTCCCAGCAAGCTAGTTAGAATAAATTAACAGAAGTCATTTTAGTTTATTAGTACAATATATTTCCATGTAATGTTAACTCCCTTTCAGTCACGGAACAATACTGTGTAATGACATTGTATAAGTGCAATTACCATACTCCACCTAACCCTAATAGATTTTACTTAAGAATTTTTGTTAAATAAATTATTTTTCTGGCATACACAAAATTTGAATTATGCAAAAAACTTCAATTCCAAGATTATATAGATACCAAGATAATAATACATACAGATACACTTGATTTATTTGCATAAATCAGGGTATATCTGTATAATATTATATAATTCGTTTTGTTTCTAATGATTATTTACATTTGCAGATAATGTTTATATTTTTAAAGTAATATGGGATAAAAAGATTGTTTTCTCTTCATGTCTAAATCTGCATAGAAGACTCCTTTGCCCATAGTCTCATTTGTGGATATGTGACTATATTCCTGTTATTGAACAGATATAAGTACAGCAATTCCCCACTTATGCAAATAATTGAGACAGAAGTTTTTTATATAACTCAAATTTTGTGTAAATTGATAAACAATTTTTTTAACAAAAATTCTGAATCAAAAACTTCCAGATCTAGGTGGATTATGATGATTGCATCTACACAATATTATGGTGCCATATTGTTCCCTGATTAAAAGGAAGAGAATGACAAATTGAATGATAGCATAATAGTAATATTATAATAATTAAGATCAGCAAATAATATAAAAAACAAATAAATCAAGTAATATGAAGTTTTAAATATTATAAATTAATATGTGACTAAGAGTTCAGGATTGCCAACAATGCATGCAAATGGAACACACTGAAATTCTTACAGACAGTTTTACTATTAATTAGATAAAAATATAATAATAATAATAATAATAATAATAATAACCCCTCCTGAATCCTGCTAAGCTGCCTCAAAGTGGCGGAGGGGTGTACGTGGGCGGAATAGGCGATGCAAGTCAGAAGTCATTTTCTAGCCTTCTAGCCCAGGGTGTAAATCACCCTGGGCTAGAAGGCTATTCCACTATGCTCAACTAAATGCTAGCAGGTATCCCAACCCACTGACAAAACTACATTACACTTGCTGCAGTTCCCATCTCATTTTTAATAGATTCAAAATTTTGCATATATTTATATAAAAATTCATATTTCAACTTCCTCATATGGAATTTTTATATAATTTTCAAAAAAATCTTCCAAACACATTCCTCCATATGCTATAAAATATATTATCCAACAGAAAATAATAGAAAATTGCAATATTTTCCTATATTTTTACTAATATCTTTAGGCTCAATACAATGATTGGTAAAACTCATAGTACTTATTTTATTCATAATCAAGTTATAGAATCTTTCTGAAAAATATGTCTTTAACCATAAATTTCCATAGAAAAATGAATAATTTATTTGAAATTTTTACTTTTTAACTAAAATGTTTTTGTTTTAATATTTTTATATTGTCTATTATCAATTTATGTCAATCTGCAAAGAATATAAACAATATGATTTAGAGAAAAGTCAAAATTTTTTACTTTATTCACATTTTCTATAATTCTGATTATATTAACTTATAATCTTAAACTATTAATTCATCATTTAGTTACTAAGTAACCAATAGAAAATAACTGTGATGCTTATTGAAATAAAAAAACTTCAAAGTACAAGCTAATTGGCATAAAATAATTAGCTGGGTGCATTTTCACAGTCTGATTACTTTTAACATTTCTTTTTTATTTAATTTTTAATATTTTAATACTAATATTTAGACAAAAATCATTTTCTTATATTATATTGTCATCTATCCATATTTTGGTTGATTAAGCCTATATCTTAATTAGTTCATCTACTAAATATTAGTCCGGCCTTTTTACTAAATAACCAATAGATTATAATTCTGAATTTTGTTGATAGGAGGCAACTTCAACTAGGAATTTAATTGGATCAAAAATATGGATATTAATAAAAAAATTTGATCTGGGGCAATTCTTTGTTATATAATTTGCAATAATAAAATGATATATTGTAGAATTCTATAAATTTTTATTATAGGTATTCCTTGATTTACAACGATTATGTAATCAGTAAATTTTAAGATTAATTGATGCAATTTCATGGATTTCAGTCCTTGACTCAATGATCTGATATGCAGGGTGTCCGAAAAGTATCTTTACACTTTTAGAAAATCATTAAAAAA